>OMPJ01006366.1:1633-12789 GCA_900312935.1 Carapus acus | reverse complement strand
GGTGTCTAGGAGTAAATCTTTGTCCTGTGATTTTCCCTGAAAAGAACAAAGTGCTCACGGTAACGTACAGTAAATGTTTCACGTGAGCGTTTGTGGAATGCACACGCACACACACACACACACACACACTCAAATACACGTACACATGGTATTGCTATAATAGGAGGAGTGTGAGCTGGATTACAGTGACTGTTAATCAGCTGGGTAGAGGCATCATGAGTTGCTAGGGATCATACACACATGTAGTGAAGAATGTGCAAAGCCGCGTGCGCTAGAATGCGCACGTGAACGTGAACATGCCCTTGGCATGAACAAAGCTCCTATTCAGCCTCACACACACCTGCAGTCCAAGGACACGGAGCTCCAGGACCTGACGACCTGCTGCATGTTTCGCCTCCGTGACAGCAGCTTTGTGTCCTGGCATCAAAGCTGCGGGGACAAAGCAGAGACCTCACTGGCTCCATGTTTGATCCCTCACCAGTCGGCCTCTGAGACCTTCTGCCAAGTATTCTTCCTTTTGTGCGAGGCAGAAACAGAAGCAAGGGTCACATTTAAAAATTGCTGGAAAATGATGAGAGAACATACACGTCGACACAGGAGGTTTGATCAAAATAATACTTCATATTTCCAATTTGATCTCTGCAATGTTTTCTTTTTATTCCAGCTCTAATGAGCCAACAAAGTATGGACGGACAGTGGGAGTGATCTGAGGATGGGAAAGAATAATGGGCCCTTTATGAGTGCGAGGTCAGCGTTGGGGCACTGCAGTTTGCCCATGTTGGTGCAAAAGTGTTTCATGAATTAAGCCGCGGGCCTCCCAAACACACACACACACACACACAAACCATGAGTCTGTATGGTCACATGGGAAGAAAAAAAACAAGTCAAAATGTTACAGTAGTGCCGATTAAACTCCAGCAGCTGCTCATCAGATACAGAAATAATGACATGACTGAGAAAGGCTGTCAGGCACGCACACAGTCGCCGCATCTAACAGGAAACTGCACAAGAAACAAGCGGTAAACAATGAGGAGCGGAGCGCGGCCTGTTGCGCTGACAGCCATCCGCCCACGGCGTGGCGAGAAAATCATCAAACTGTGGTTTCCCCGCTCGCTGACAGCTCGGCGCTGTGATCCACGTCTACAACGTGCGAACATCCACCCCACGTGCTCGCTCGCCCTCGCTCTCTCTCTCTCGCTCTCTCTCACCCAGCTGCTCAGCTGAAGAGGATCACGCACAGGCAACAAGTCGGAGCACGAGTGTTTGGAAGGGGGAAATAACAGTTAAAAGGTTTGGATAAATTGAGTTTATACACTGGCTGACAGGTCGTTTGACTTTGAAACAAACTCTGAGTCGCGGTTATTGGAGCTTCATTGGTATAGTATGACTACATTCATATTGTTCCATTTAAATGTTTGTTTACATAGTCGTGCACAGAGAGCAGGCAAATTAAACAGACAAGAGAGGGCCATAAACCTTAAGACGGGCCGAAATTTAGGTTTTGTACATCATATACGGAAAAAGACTTCTTAAATGGAGCTTGAGCATCTGAACCTTGAGTGGCTAAGTTGTTATGAAGCTTCAATTTCTCGTACATGTGGAAAAACATGTGGAAAAAACTCAAACGAGTTCAGTGCAAATGTCGAAATAGCAAACAATTCTGACTTTCACCTTCACCGTAACTATTGTCGTCACGGTACATAGTGCTGTCTGTCTTTCTGCCCTCTGACCTTTACTCTGTTGTACCAACTTGCAGGTATAATTAGCTAATAGATGTAAAATGGACCCAAACAGGCTCTGACAGCACGAGATGTCATAGCCTTGCTACAGATTTAGCACGATGCTAACATGTGTGTGTGTGTGATGTCAAGTTGGTTCCCGCTGGCGCATCACCATTCCTGCCAACTTTCTTAGCTTAGCCAATAGAAGCTCTCTGAATTTATCGCCCACTAAGAAATAGAAGGTGGGATTGATGACGCTGTGGAAGAAGGCGATGGGCCGAGTCACCATGTAGAGGATCTCGATGTATATCTTGGTGCAAGGTTCCAGCCCGGCCCAGGCCTGCATGGAGGCGATTCGGACGTTCCTCATCACGTGATAGGGAGTGAACAGCACGGAAAAGATGACGGCTGCTGCCGTGACCATGCGCAGAGGATGCTTGTAGGACGAGATCCTCCTCTGCATCGTGCTGTCCTGAACTCGCAGCAAACGCGCTATTTGGTAGGAGCAGGAGCAGAGTCCCAGCAGGGGGAGCAGGTAGCCGGTGAGGGTCAGTCCCAGGCTGTACCCCAACACGTCTATGTCCCCTTTCAGACTGGAAAAGTCCTGGCACAGGCTCCTGTTCCTCCTCTGCAGGTCCTGGACCATGAGCAGGATCATCGGCGCCACCTCGGCATTTACCGCCAGCCAGCTGAGCCCGGTCACGACCAAGGCCGAGCGCGGCCTCAGCAGGAGGTGGTTCTTCATGGGGTGCCGGATGAGCAGGAAACGGTCCACGCACACCCACACCATGAAGAGGATGGAGGAGTAGAGGTTGACGTGCAGGACGTAGCGGTTGAAAACGCAGGCGATGGGGCTCGTTTCCCACCTGCCGTGCATGTAGAGGTAGGAGAGGCGTGGCAGTGTGCAGAGGAACACCAGGTCGGACGCAGCCAGGCTGAACAGGTAGACGTTGCAGCTCTGCCACTCAGGCAGGCAGAAGACGTAGCCAAGGATGACCACCAGGTTACCGGGGAAGCCAAGGCAGAACTCGACGGCGTAGAACGGCGACAAGTAGTACCTCTCCCAGAGGGGCTCCAGCTGAGAGCAATTAGAATCCTGCAGAGGAGGAGAGAGGAGGAGCAAAGTCGTCAATGCCACGAGTGCCAAGGAGAGCAGAGAGGCGACGTGGGTCCGCAGAGGTCGGTCTCACCATGCTGCAGGCTGCGGAGGACGAAAGAGTGAAGCGAGACGCTGCCAGCAGCAGGTGCGGCCGACACCTGCCAACTGGAAACAGTAAACACAGCGGGTGCCGGAGGTGCTGGTGTCTGAGCGCTACACGGCTGGAAAAACCAACAACAGAGACGGAGTGTGGGAACACACAATGGACGCGACGCAACAGCGATTCATTTCTGCAAAGATTACACGTGTTGATAAATCTCCTTAACGCGACGTCGCCGCACCTGGCCGCAGTTTGATCGTGTTTATTCAGCCTCTCCGATGGCGGACGGCCATTATTAAGTCCAGCAATTTAGGGCCGGTGGAAAGTACACACACCGTGAGTCTGGGCAACAATCAAAAAGAGTAATTTGATCAGTATTTTATTATAATATCATAATCTGATGTAACTGATAATGATGTTTGCACATGTGGTGATGTCTTTTAATTTAGCAGCTGCATGTTGATATAAGGCTTTCCAGCCAAGAGGTGGATTATGGATTGCAACTTTTTTTATCAAGTCTGAATGTTGATATCAGCATTTAAAACAGATATCAATTATACATCAGGGAGAGGATGTATTCCAAAGTACATAAGATGATGTTTAGGACTTTTGAAAAACTACTTTCGGTATTTCTTTGATTGTGGAGCAAAAGTTCAGAAGTTAACCCGATGCTAGATCTAAATCTATTTTACTGGATCGAGAAAACACCACATGTTTGAAATTATACTCAAACTGAATTAAATGTGCTGTTGCAAAAAATCCCTCATGGTTATCTAAGAGTGTTACTAATCGCTTTTTAAAAAAATGTCATAAATATAAACCTGATGTCTGCAATTCATAAAAGGGAGGAAAAGGTCAAAGGCTCCAGAGAGCGATGCGTGTGAGGGAGGAACCAGCCTGCACGGGCCAGGCACCATTGCACCAGCCAAAACGAGTGTGAGAAAACAAACAAAAGCGTTTCATTGAGTAACTTTCCAATTCGATGTGTTTTATTGTTGTGCAGGAAGTAGCATTAATACTTCTATGAGCGGATACTTTTTGCTCTATTGGGACAAATTTTGCTCCTTTCACAACTTCCTAAGTTTCAAATCTTTCCAAATCACTCTCTGATCAATGCCTCTGCATCTCAATAAACTCTGCAAATAAAATAGGTGATCATCGTAAAAAACATCTCCCATTTCAAACAAACTCACAAACACACTTGCAGGAGTTATGGTAGATTTTGTTTCATCAGCTCATATTAAACAAATCATCTCCTTGATTGGACTTGCCTCTCTTCACTTCAGGCTTTACAGGAATTGGAGAGCTGAAAAATCGTCAGTGATGATTTCATCCTCCCTGAACCTGATGATGTATGAAGATTCTGCCTTCATCATTCACGGCGTGAAATGAGACCTCAGTCCACTGGGCGGGATCATATCTCCACCGTGAAGACGAGTACATGTGATCTGTCTAACAGACTATAGCCTGTCAGAAGCCCGCCAGCAGCATGGCCAGACTCTGCTATGGACAATTACCACATAGGACTGTATGTTCAGGCCTTCTGGAATGCTCCTGCACCCCTTAGCTCCTATGTATAGACTGTGCTACAGCAGCATGAGCAGGCAAGAGATAACATGTTAGCATTAGGGCGCATTCTCTCATAATTGTCTCAAAAGCCACAAATCCCCACAGATATGAAACAGGCACCACAGTGTCAAACAGTAAGTAGAACGTTCTGTTTCACAATATCTAATCCACTCAGGAGGCAAGAGATATTTTGCTTTTTCACATCAAGTGGTACTTTGGAAGCAAAATATATCGACCAGTAGGTGTCCAAAGTTGGGAATTATGTGGGTTTTGTAATTTAAGCGCTCTGGTGTGTACCCAAGGTTTTATTCCAAAGGCCACAGAATACAAAATAAACCCAGACAAATGATTTTAAATGAATTCAATAATGTTCTTTCCAGAATTGGCGGCAGCGTCTCACTGTGTGAGCCAATGAGCTGTGAGTCCCATCAAAACAAACAGCAGGATCCAGCAGAGTAGCTGGCCTTGGACTGAAAGTACCTGCAAAAAAGGAGCTATGGAGTTATTTTGGCAATAAAGCCAACAAACTTAGCCGTTAAAACATCCACATGACCTGAGGGATGACACACATACGGCTGCAGGTTGGGATAACTGTGTATGCTGTGTATATACTCTTGTACTTGAAATGTAAACAAAGCAAGAATTAGCACTAAATGAGCCTTGGCACTGAACAGGTGCTTCAAACTAACTTGGCAATTATGCTCGTTTACAGTTTAAGCTGTTGCTGAATAAATAACACCGGAAGAACACACAATTACAGTGGAGTGATACATAATTTTCTCAGCAATCTGATGCTGCAGGTGTGAGTCTGCAGCTAAATCCCTATTTGGCGACTCCTCAGCCTGAATAATATCAGCGTGATGTGGGCACGTCCCAAGAGACCAAGACTAGTCTGCTATTTTGTCTCCGGATCAATATCGTCGCTTTTGCTGTCCGCAGCTCTGTGTCCTTTCCACATCTCGTATAGTGAGGGCCACACAAAGGAGACGCCACTACACAAAGAGACCTATGATGTGTGAAGGCCCTCAGACAATGTAAAACTTGTGCTTGTGTCTTCTCGGCTGTTGCCGTTCTGGATGTGGGCTTAAATTTACGCACTGAGCCAAATTTTGTGAACCCGAAGGAACAGCGCTCTGATGTTTGGTGTTATTCCAATGGACTCAGTGATGTGTGAAATTATTCCTGTTCCTCAGGGAAGCGAGCCAAGCCAGGACTGACCCAGCCTGAAATGGAAAAGGTACTGCTGCATCCCAACTACAACAAAAGTCAAGAACGGGCATCTAAGGAGTGATTTGAATTTCTATTCAAATAGTTTAAATATAGATTATGAAAATTAGAATGTGCACTTTCCATGCACTTTACAGTTTCACCGTGTTTGTATACCAAAAACACAATTTGTTCTTGGACTGAAGCAAAATGGAGGTAAAAACACCTCCTATATTTCTGCCAACTCCTGTTGTGTCTGTTGACAGTTTTTGATTTTGTATCAAGTCAGACGGATTGAGGTCACTTAAGCTCTGCCCTTAGAGGTGTTATTCGTCACTAAACTTCACCTTTGTTTGCCCTCTGCCATTACTAAGACATACCCTTTATACGTGCAATATTTACAGTTGCAAACAGTGCAGGCTCATATGGAACATGGCCCGAGGTGTACATGGCTAAATATTGCCATCTTGTGTCCAGTCAGCCCCAAAGGCAGCAGGAGACACCCATCAGTCAGATAAAAATAACTTCTGATATGATTTAGCGCTCTACAAATTAAATGGACTTAACTTGACCTGACCTCCAAGGCACCGTGCACCTCGCAGCGTTTACAGCCGTTTCGATCATGTTCATATCATGTTCTTTGTATAACATCAACATCCACACTACTTGATAACCCTTGAGTAGCCACCCGAATCTTGTCGCGGCGAGATTGACACCAAACAGGGACACTAACAATGAATTCCAACTAGCTTAGCACCGGCTAGTGCTAGGCTTCGGGCCTGTTGAAGACGTCGCGCATGCGGGACAATCGTGGCGGCCGGTCACGGAGCTGCTATTACGATCAAAGATGTCCACGCATGGAAGTTGGGGAAACGAGTTCAAGTTTGCGTGCTTGAAGGTAAAAACCGATATGTTACGAAGCGATGTCGGTCGTTTTAGAGAGTGATACACCGGCTCTTTGACACCAAACGTAGCGCTTACAATGCCGAATTTAGCGATTAAGACAATCCACAATCGGTACAAGAAATTAAAGGCAGACTTCGTTCGTAAAGGACGCCGCAGTGAAAGCTGAATAAGTTGTCTAAACCTCTAAATTGTTTTCGCGGGCGCACTTATCGGGCAGTGCGAGCTGGGGGTGTGTGAGCAGGTGTGTTCTGAATGCCACTGTTCAGAATCATCATTGCGGTTGGAGCTACGTCGTCGTTGAGTCGTCGAATGATTGTTTGTTTAAAATTGTTGAGTAATTTTCCTTTCCCTGATAAATTGCAAGGATTTGCAAAAGCAACTATAAATGCAAATGATTTTGCAATATTTACTTGTTGAATAACTAACAAATACGCTAAACGTAATAATTCAAAAGTAGTTGTTACATTGGTTCTGCATGAAATTAGATTTCTACTGTCTTATTGGCATTGGCTCTGTGAGGGTAACCATTATGCTGATGTGGCCCTCGCCATCAGGCGTTTGACACCCCTGCAGAGGAGGAATCCTGTGCAGAGCAAAACAGGGAATGTTGTCACGTTCCCGTTAATGTTCTCATCATCAGCTCTCTAATCCTAGTTGCCTACTCACAGCTGCTCATCAACTAGCAATTTAAGCATCTTGTGATGTAAATTTAATTCAGCAGAGGGCAGCATTATCCTTATGAGCAGGAGGAGGCCGCAGCGGAAAACACTCCTGGATATGTTTTTGGAAATTACATTAATGGAATTATGCATTAAGTAAAAAACATTCAAGTAAAATTTAATCCACTGGATTGTAGAAAGAGGTGTTTGGGGGAATAAGAATTGGGTACATGGATTGTATGAAGAAAAGAATTGTCAAAGTTCTGACTGTTGCCTTTCGTAGGAGCTGGAAGTGAAGGCGACGCATCAAGAGGGAGTGATGGATGGATCACACAGGGACAATGAGATGGAGGAGAAGTGGAGAACAGAGCTGGAAATGGGCTGATAATCAAGCTGGCGAGAAATCGCTGTTCATGAAGGGTGGAGCCGAGCTGTTTAGTATGTCACTGTGCTCTCATATCCCGCAATGGTGGCGTGTGTTTGTGTGTGTATGTGTGTGTGCTGGCGTCTCCGTGTGTGAAATGAAAAGGTGATGGACTGAGTCGGCTTTTTTTTGTCCCTGTTCGTTCTTTCGTCACCCCAAGACAGGCAATGGCAATTTGTCCCAAATGTACCCTTTACTACTCTTGCTCTCTCTCTCTCTCTCACTCGCTCTTAGTCTATCTATCTATCTATCTCTCTCAGCCAGACACACAGACAGAGAGAATGATGGGGAGAGAGCCGAGTGACCCAAAAGCTCCCACAGAAATCACTTGTAAACCAAAGGGGAAAAATCATTGGCTCGACTGCACAGCTTGTTTTATTTTAAGGATACTGTCATATTGACACGTGAGCAATGTGTGAGTGTGTGACGTGCCCACAGCAAGTGTTCCCATCAGTCTTTGTAGTTTATGCCGTCCCACTTCTAGAAGGTGACACACTTAGAGCTCAATCCCTACAAGGCTGTGCTAATTATCAACACAGCTCATGTCTGACAGAAAATTAATTGGATCAGAAATTGATGTAGCATGTGGAGTGCTAAAGCTTTTATTTTGTGTGTTTGTGTGAAGTAGAGAGAGAATCTATGGCGGTGGAGAGGGCTACCTAGTTGTGTGAGAGATGATAAAGTTCAGGTATTTTTCTAACCCTAGTTAGCAGAGATGTTATCAGCTCTCCCTCTGCTACCTTTTGCCTTATATCATCCATTCTCTCTTTTCTGTTGACGTCTTCGTTTTGGATTATAAATTCTCTTTCTCCCACACCCCGGCATCCTCATTTGTAGCCGCTCAGCCTGTTCGCTTTACCTCTCCTGCCTCCTGATTTTCTTCAGATCGTCAAATCCCAGCCGAGAGCTAAAAGATTTTGTCCATTTATGCGCTAGTCATGGTCAACGTTTGCCACCATCCAAACTGGTCTTACAAACTTCTGTTGGGGGAGTTTTTGTGTCAGGCAAGCATCGGGTTCCATCTGTGTGGGACCTGCTCATTACCCGTGAGAATGCATCACTTGCTCTTGCTTTGCAGGCCAATTTACAGCTTCACTTCAGCGAGGAGACCACGATAGACCGCTTTGTTTTATCTGTCTTATCGCAGACGGCACCAAATCAAGTCCACACCTTCCTCTTCCCACCATGGCTGAGACAGAAAAGAGATTAAAGTTCAGCCCCAGTGGAGGTAGAGATTCCAGGAGGACCTCCTGCTCGCAGGAGGCTCACAATCAGACCGGGCACTTAAATCGACAGAGGAGGGAGGAGTCGGGCAATAATCTCTGAATACTGACTGCACGCACAGCTTCAGCTCGGCCTTACTGGGTTATGATGATAATTGAGGCGACAGGATCATTACGGTGTTCCCGTGACTTAATATGAGATGGCCCCCACAAGTTCATCTTCAGTTTTGCGTTTCCTTCAAATGTAGCACAAGCCTTTATGGTGAGAGGATTGTGGAGTCGTATTTGACGGTGCAGTCGCTCAGACTTGAATCAGATTGATCTAAGCGTTTGACCTGCGATTGTGCAGAGTGAATAGCGATTAGCTGTAAAGCTTCAAGGTTTCAGTGCATGTTACAGAAAAATCAGCGGCATCGTTTAAAGTGAGGAATATAAGGCTGCTCACGGCGGACTGTCCGCTTTATTCACGTCTCCCCATGGCAAAGTGCGTCAATGACATTGGGAAGGGGAAACGAGCAGCTTGTGTAGGTGTGTCAATGCAGACGGCTACGGTGCAGGTTGGTCACGCAGTCAGAGGTGCTCTGATAATGCATTATCCAGAATCCATACACACACACACACACACCTGCTACACACTGCATTCTAATGCCTTACTTCCTCTGCTGTGGATCTATTTCATCTTTACGCGGCGTAGCTCCAGAGGCCGAACGCGGGTCTTGTTTTACACGGGCGCGTGGCGAATGCTGCGTCAGGCTTTCTCAGCGTTAGCGATATGATTGCGCTCGCTACCTGCTGGGACGTATAAATTCAGAACCTGCATCCGGTCCGCTAACCGTCAGCTAATCGCCCTGCGCTGAGTCTGGCCTAGGGGCTCAGAGGGGGCCTGTATCTGACCCAGCCCTCCGCCTCTTCCCACTATGGGTAGAGCACCTGTCCTGATGTCTCACGGTAATACAATGTAAGGCATTGCTTTATCATCCAGCCTCATTTTGCCCCAAAATACACAATTTACAGTTGAAATTGAAAAATGCAGAGAATAAAATACCCTCTACACATGACCCCCAGCGTAACCTGGCTTAGACCGCCCACACACTTATTAGCATTTCACTTTAATGCCTCTTTTAAGAGTCTGAACTACTGAAATTATATAGCTAGGCTTATCCATCTATATCTCTCAAAGATATAGCCTAGCCCAGGGGTTTGCAACCCGCAGCTCTAGAGGTTTACATGACATTACTCTTTAGCGCCGCCCTGGTGGCTCCCTGGAGCATTTTCAAAAATGTGTGACAATGGATAAAAATGGGGAAAATGTTATTTTTTGGTTTTAATATGTTTTTTCTGGGAAGAAAAGAAAAAGAAAAATGTCACAAAAAGATTCTTAACGTTTTCCAATGTTGTAAAAATATTAAGAATAAATATTTGATTCATTAATAATATTTATATAACGCTTTTAGATTTTTTAGCAGCTCCAGACAGGTTTGTTTTTTTACTTTTTTGGTCCAATATGGCTCTTTCAACATTTGGGTTGCCGACCCCCGGCCTAGCCCTAGTCAACATGCCCTCCTGTCACAGAGCGCTCGTCTCATGAGGCTGCCCTACGAGACCAGATGATGGAAAACGTTGTCGTATGATTTTAGTTCCATCCTGCGTTGCCTTTCTTGCACCGTTTGGCACATTCTTCCTACTTTTGCTCATCAAAATTAATTATCAAAGATATTTCTGCCAGCGTGGCGTGGCCTCCACACACTGCGCGGCCTCTCAGATGCTGTCCAGGTTGCCTCCACCTCCATCTGTTTTTTCTCCATGTTTCCATCTAGTTGAAATATTCAGACGTAGCTGCCAGCTGCTGCCTGCTTTTCATTTTCCTGCACAGTAGCCCATGTGACCCTCCACGGATTTTTGCACACACACACTTAACACACTCGCAAAGTTATATGCAATGTAAACCTGGCAGCTGTGTGACACACACTCCAGACAGTTAACATCTGTGTGTGCGACGGGCCGGTGGCGCCCTCGTTGGCAGTTGGTCCGTGTGAATCGTGACTGTTGAGCGGGCAGGTGGCAGGTATACGTGTAGTTTTTGTGCAAACACACAGGCACACACACTCCTCTGGGCCTCTTCAAAGTCTTCTTTTGTTTCATTACCGACATCACTTTTTTTTTTTTTTTTTTTAAACCAATGTGAGCATTACCACACAGCCGAGCAAATAATGGCCCTCCTGTTCTGTGTCTCGGCCTCATGACATCAC
>OMPJ01006328.1:1572-32017 GCA_900312935.1 Carapus acus | reverse complement strand
TCCCCCATCCCCAGGCGCTGTGGCAGTAAACAAGTAGCAGAGACAAACAAGTCGACCTCAACGGGGAGGAACTAATCCGCCCCTCTGCCAGGCCATGGCAGTTCCCCCCAATTAGGCCCTAATTGTCTGTTTTGTCGGTAAAGAGGGGAAAAGCTCATTTAACCAAGGTGGGGTTCTTTTCTATATTTTCTTCAAACGAGATACACTCGTGCGGATCAGTCCGTCTCCCACTGAGCCCAGGATAAAGACGCCTGGTTTTGTTTACATTTGGTCCTCTCAAAATTAGCCAGACAGTCCCAGAGCAGAGCGAGGGGCACGATATTATTGAAAAATTTTCCTTGTCTGAGAAATTTTATGGAATGTAATTCGCCAGAAATATTTTCTGGATAGATCCGGGCACTGTTGTTTGATTAACGGCTGTGGAAAGATGGGCTCAGTGCCTCTGCCGAGATAATTTAGATGCTTAGCAATGGCTCTCCCTCTTTCTCTCTGTCTCTGTCTCTGTCTCTCTCTCTCACTCTCGCTCTCTCTCACACACACACACACACACTCATTATCAGCCTGATGATATCAATCATGCAACTGTGATTACTGGCTCAGCACAGATGAAACATAGCATACTGAGTGTGCTGATCTCACTCACACACGCCGAACGGTGAGGCTTCTGCGGCCAGTGTGAGACGAGGTGGCCGAGTGGTTAAGGCGATGGACTGCTAATCCATTGTGCTCTGCACGCGTGGGTTCGAATCCCATCCTCGTCGGAGCCTTTTCTCAACTCCGAGGGAGCAGGACTAGAAAACACAGCATCTTTCTTAAAGAATGTGAAATGGTCCAGAATCAAACTACGAGTCTGGAGCAGCAGAACAATGTGTTGCTCTGGGACGCTCCAGCATTCGGAGCATGGGATTCAATTGCAAAGTTCTTTAGAGGGCAGTGATCGCCATGGCGACACATGTCCTTCATATTTGGGGCAGTGGGTTTGTCACCAGATGCTTTAGCTGCCAAAGTCTTTCAAGAATCTGCAAAAACATGCAAGGTGTCACTTTTTCAGCCATTCCAGGAGAAGTATGTAGCGCAGATTCCAAGCTTGATGTACAGTACAGTGTGTGTGTGTGTGTGTGTTTACACAGCGGTTCCACTCCCCCCGGCATCTATCCCTCCCTTTCTTTCTCTGCATTGGGAGGGATGTTGGCCCCAAGTTCAACAACTCACACACTGCGTCTAATTCTGCCGAGAAGAAACAGAAGCCCCCCCACACACACATTCCGCCTTAGATAATCGGGTCTACCTTCGTTATCATCCTGCCTGAAATCCGAGGAGCGTGACAGGGATCGCGTCCGTCTGCCGTCCTGCTGTGACGATCCGGGCCCTTCTTCATTTCCTCTGCCACATCCGGCTCGGAGCTGTGAGAGCGGGGCCTGTGTTTGTTTTGGGTGTCTTGTGTGTCCAGAGCTGTGGCCGTGTTATCACATTAAGGCCGTCTGAGCAAATAAACGCCAACAGCTACAACAGGGACTAATAAGTTTACGGGCATTATTGCAGCGCATTGTTTTCTTCAATTTAGCGTGTGGATGTCGGGCCTAATGGGTAAAAGTGCAAATGGTCTGAAATGATGATAATGGAGCCACATGAGGAATGCAGGGCCTTTAAATGTGTGTCTTTACGCTCCAGATAAGTGCTGTATCTTTGCCCTGGGGGACAACACACACACTCGCACACACCCCTGGTGAAGCGTCTGCGACTCTGCTGTCTGCGACGCCTCCCCGGAAGCAGAGACTGATGAACGTGTTGAAAACAGTCTGACCCGTTTGTTGTTTGTTTTCAGGTTGTCGGGATTAGAGTGTTGGATTCCCCTGATGAATTAATCAGACTACATCTGCCTGACACAAGGACACGTGGCAACTCAGAGATGTGGGTGTGAGATCATCAGCAGAAATATGCGCGATATCTGTTTACTGTGTTTGCGGTGGTTGTCGTTTTGGGGGTTTCCTGGTGGATCTAAGCTCACGTGCACCAGCTTTGACTGAGTTTCTCCTCTCACCTCTCGACCCTCCTCTGAGCAGCAGAGGCCACACAATGAGGCCTCTGCTGCCCGTACTATGGTGCGGACACCTCAGCTCGTTGAGTCCAAACCTCATACAATTGATGATGTCTCCCTCTGCTGGTTGAGAGTGAAAGTCTCTAACGTCCGTTCACAGCATTTCTTCCTCCTCCGAAAACTCGTTGCCAGGTCACTTTGAAAGGATTCTGCCATTGTTTTGTGTCTCAATCTTGTCACAAGTAGAAAAACACGTCGGTTCACGCGAAAACTATTTTCCCCTCAATATTTGTGAGTTAATTTATCTGTGAAATGTGCCCCAAATGCGTAGACAGGACAGAAGCTTGGCCTCCAAACTGGGAAGATTGTCTGTCTGATGGCGACCATCAACCTCAATTGCACATTTGATACTATGATCATAACATTCGATGTTGCATCTATTTTTGTCCTTTTTCCAAACTTTACACTCAGATGGAGACAGTGGAGCAGTGACAGACGAATTATGTTATATACGGTTGATTTATGACGCTTTTCGTGCAGCCGGTTGGTCTTCGAGTTGCTCTGGTGGGGTCCCCTGCTCGGATGACAAGCTGTCATTGTCATTCTAATGAGGTTGGAGCATCTGCTGCTGACAAGGGCTTCCCCCTGTCAGAGGATCCCATCAGCGCCTCCAATGCACCGTCCACCGTCTCGAGACAGGAGCTGTCCTGTCACTGGGTCACTCCGCAGAGCCACGGGTCACTTTAATCGGGTTTCACCGGAACACATGGGAATTGGTTACGGTTACAAGGTAGCAAATAAATAAAAGATGCCTGCGAAAAACAAAAAAACAAGACAGGGCGCAGAGGAGGAAACCAAAGACGTTGACGACGAGGACTCAGAGGATCAGGAGGCGAAGTCAAAGAAGAAAGGCAAGCAGGTAAGCGAGCCGGAAGATGGTCGCAGATTGAAAAAGAAGAAGAAGACGAGGAGAGAGAGTGATGAGGAAGGGTACAACTCAGATTCGTCCGCGTCTGACGTAAGGAAGGGCAAGAGGAAGGGAAGAGGCAAAGGAGTCGAGGAGAAAAAGAAGGGGAGGAAGGATGAGCTGAGAGACCAGAGCACTGACGAGGAATACAACAACAATGAACGCAGGAGCAAGAAGACAGCGGATGACCTGCCCGATGTGATCAGCAAAGCGGGGAAGAAGTCCGCAAACATGGGGAAGGAGAAAAAATCCAAGAAGGACGAGGATGAGGACGAGGATGAGGGGAAAAAGAAGAAGAAAGACAAGAAAAAGAGGGGTTCAATAGACAGCGATGAGGACACCAAGAAGCCCAAAGGCAAGAAGAAGAAGGTGGAGGACTATGTAGCCATCTACGAGAAGGAACTCCAGAGCTACGAGCCCGACAAGGTGGAGGACTACGAGGACGAGTACCACAAAAAGAAAGGTAAAGCGCACTTTTTTCATAATTCTCACCGGCGGGACGGGGTAAGAACCCCTCCTGCGGAGACGGACGGTCGTTGAGGACACTTAAGACGGGGCAGAGCGGAGCGGTGACTTCAGACTGGGTGATCATGGTGACAGTGAGAGGCTCCAGTGTAATGGACTCGCACTTCAGAGTAATTTCATGGTAACGTTACACCGACCCAAGCAGTAACCAGGATGTACCACCCACACAAATTTACTGCGTCGGACCCCCGCGAAATACGCTCCACTCCCTCCACACACACATGCAACACACATGCACACACAAACATATCAACAAAATCCCTCACACACCAACGAAACGCAGAGGTTGTTTTGTTGGGGGCGGGGTTCAAATTGTGATAAGAGCTGTGTGGGCCTCTAAGGTTCCATCTTGGCTTGCATGGCATTCAAATGTTAAATATCCAGTGTAAAAGCATACCGGGCAAAACATCTGATCTCATCCGCAGGCTTGCTTACATATGGACACACACACGCACACACTCACGCACACACGCACACACACACATGCATGGAAACACATTCAATGTCCTCTGGAGAAATAAGTCCAGTCAGCATCTGCAACGATCACAGAAATAAACAAACACCAGAAAATTTGAGTAACAGTGACAGTTACAGAAAGGACTAGGGGGGGACAATGTGTCCATCCATCCGTCCATCATTCAGTCCATCCATCCATCTATCCGTCTGTCTGTCCGTCCATCCTTTGATCCATTGTCATCATTGTGTTCTTAGGTTGTCTGTGGGTTTTTCTCTTTTTTTTTTACGTGCATGTTTGTCAGATGTTATTTTGAGTCCTGATTCTATCATGGGACCTTTAAAGTTGTAAAATGAAAAAAATCATTGAAAAATGAATAATTGAAATAACTAAATAAAAAAGAAACACTCATTATTCGCGGGTATTATGTTCCAGAAATAGAAACAGAAGTTGTTAGAGTGAATCATCAGGGTATTGTAATGTTTTTCTCGTATCATTTAAGTTTTCATAAGCCTCCACACACTCTTTAAACCTTTTTTATGGTCTTAAATCGCAATAGTAAATTACATTGAATTACTATAGAAATCAAGAATGTACTGAAGCCCTCCTAGGTGAACCACGATATACAGTAGTTATGGATTACTGTAATTGCAGCTGAATCAGACAGAGCTAGATGTAAACACACACACACACAAAAACACATTACTGACCGCCACAGTGTCTCCACAGTTTATGAGGTGGTGACCATCACTGGTGATGAACGGGGCGCTGGCACAGACGCCAACGTCTTCGTCATCCTCTTTGGAGAATACGGCATCACCCCCAAACTGCATCTGGCCAGCAAGTGAGTCTGCAGCTTCAGGTTTGGATGAGAAATGTCACAAACCATTTCCACCTCAACTGATGTGTGCTTGTTTCCCTTCCTCCCGCCAACAGCACAGAGAAAAGGTACGAGATGGTGTGACGAGGATCGTGTGGCGTGATGGGCAATGTTGGTGTCTGTGAATGGACCCTAAACCTGACCCTGTTTGTAAACCTCAACCCTAACTCTGACCCTGTTTTCATGATATGATCGGATGTAAACGTCACTGTTCCCTGGATTTCCTCACTGACTAATCCTCACATGCAACGTCTTCCCCCACTTTCTGAAATCAGGAGCCGCACTGCGTTTGAGCGGAGCAAAACCGACGTTTTCCGGATCCGAACCCACAATGTCGGACCTTTGAAGAAAATAAGGTGACGCGACAACATCGCTCTCTCACCTGCCTGACACAGTAGAACCGTTACATAGGCGCGGCAGATCTGTGGCTTTGACTCGAGACAACTTGTCTTCTTGTCTTGTTTCTTCAGAATTGAGCACGACAACACGGGCATGAACGCCAGCTGGTTCCTGGACAGAGTGATGGTGACCGATGTCATCAGGCCTCATCTCAGGTTCTACTTTTCCTGCAACAACTGGCTGAGTAAACAAGAGGGTGATGGACTTTTCTGCAGAGACCTGCTGGCCTCCATGGACCCCATGGACGTCCCCAAATGTATGTCTGTTTTACTTCTGTTTACTTACTGTTTGTTTTCGTCAAAATATTCAGGAGCTGAATTCAAATAGTGGCGTACTTAATAAAGGAACAGAGAACACTACCCCTTTTTCAAGCTGTGACCCATATTTCTAACTGTCTCCTGCATTGTTTTTGTTGTTGTTTGTCAGACAACAAGTACTGTGTCACTGTTTTCACCGCGGATATCAAAGGCAGCGGAACAGACGCTGACGTCTTCATCAACATCTTTGGGGAGTTTGGAGACTCAGGTAAAAGCCGCAACTCCTCTTCACGTAGATGACACCACAATATCTCCAATGCAGCATCTGCAATCTGTCAGGTCAAATAAAATTGTTGTTAACCTCGTTTCAGGCGAGAAACGCCTTGACAGTAACAAGGACAACTTCGAGCAGGGCTCCGAGGACAAGTTTACTTTCGATGCACCGAACCTGGGCAAAATAAGGAAGATCACCATCGGTCACAACAACAGAGGAGCATCAGCAGGATGGTTTGTGGACAAGGTGAAGGACACTTGTCTATTCACCACATTCGCCACAATCAGACAGAATTCAGAGTGTGAAGGTTTAAGTAAAAGGCAAGGTTAGGTTCCGGTGAATGTCGTATCATCTGCCAATTGTTGTTTTGAAGCGATGCATCCTCGTTTTCTTTTTCCTCCATCCCTTCTTCTCCTTCTTCATCTTTCAACTGTCTTCTCCAGGGGTCACAATAGTGGATCACCTGTCTCCCTTCCTAACCCTCCAATCATCCAATCATCTTTCTTTCACACCTCCCCGGCAGCTCCATCCTCATCAGACTCTGTCAGAGATGTCCCTCACCGCTCCTCTGCTCATGTCTGAACATCTCAATCTTTCCTCTCTGTCCATATCTTCAAATCCCATTGCTCCAAAAAAAATGGCTAACCCGCTAACATGCAACCATAGCAGGTTCTAGAACACAGAGTAAGAATCATTCCAACGAATCAATCCATTACTTTGATTACCAGCTCATTTTGTTTGTCTTGACTTGGCCCAGGTGCGTCTAGCGCGGCCTCTGCAGTGTTACTTAAGACATGTGATCCTCTAAGTTCCTCCCAGGACTCCATTGTGACTCCGCTGGCCGATCCAACACATACAACGAGACGAGACTTCATTCCAACACACGCACACGCGCGCCCGTGCACGCACAGGCGCACACACACAGTCACCCTACGCTGTCTGTAAAGGGAAACCCATTAAGAGATTGCCTTACAACAAGCAGATAGATGAGTCGGTGGATTTGCTGGTGAATGGGAGGAGAGTGCCAAAGATCAGTTTCGCATGATACTCAGGAGTGTTTATTAATCACCAGTCCACCCAGAGTCAGGCAGGAAGATGAAATAGGGTGTTTCCTGGGATCATTAACTTGACTGGCGTAAATGAGGCAGTATATTTTAAATGACTGTACATTTCAAGGTTATTCATAAATGAATGGGTTCTATTTTCGTTGTTACCTAGGTGATTGTGGACGATCTGGGGAATAAAATGGTGTACGAGTTCCCCGTTGAACGCTGGTTCGCTTTCGATGAGGACGACGGGAAGATCCAGAGAGACATCTTGGTGGGGGCGAGCCAGCCCACAGGTGGGGGTGACAGAGGAATGGCTGCTGTGAAAAAGCCCTCTTTCTTTGCTTTCTTTGTTTGGCCACGTCATACCACAGTGTTTTCTTTGTTTCCTGACCTACTTAGCACTGTGATAATGGGTTAGCTTTCAATATCAAAGAGGAGAATCATCTTCTGAACAGACTGTAATTACGCTGTGGTTATTGACTTCCTTCTCAAAGTGAAAGTCAGAATACTAACTGGCTTTGGCCTACAACTGATACATACTGTATTTGTTGCTGCGAACTGTGCCAGTGTAGGTCATTGATCCGTAACCTTAACCTCCCCAATTCCCTCAGGTATTGTGTACAACGTCCAGGTTGTGACAGGGAACATCCGCGGTGCTGGGACCAACTCCAAAGTCCATGTTGTGATGCACGGCTCCAAGGGTTTGAAGAACAGCGGCAGAGTGAGCATAGAAAACATAGCACAGAATTTATTTTTTGGTTGTGTTTAGTGTAGCTCTGCAAAAATTGTCAGCTGTTTGTGCGAGCTTTGTATTCAACATTTCAAGATATTATCATTGTTTTTAGATAAAAGCATAAAAAGAAAAAATACTTAGACAAATACGTACGGTATATTGTTATATACACAGATAATACACTTTTTTTATTTATCTAATTTATTCATATCAAATACTAATATATAAAAAAACCAAAAAAGTAATTTTGTATATTCAAAATTCCAATCAATTTAACAGTACATCCTTTTTTGTTGCAGTCATTCACCATCACAAAGTAGCAGTTCTACACTGTTTTGGCAACTAAGACTGCCGGTATTTCATTGTTAATCTAATAGCTTTTTTTTCCTTTTATGGTCTTCGTTGTTGCCATAGGTGTTTTTAGAAGGCGGGAAGTTTGAGCGTGGACTGACAGACATCTTCAACGTGGAGGTGGCTGCACTCCTAAGCCCCCTCAGCAGAGTCACTATCGGACACGACAATGACGGTGTCAGCGCTGGCTGGTTCTGCGATCGGGTACACACACACACACACACACATACACACACGCTCGCAACTGGACACAGATGCTAAATGCTGCCAATGGAAAGTCACTCAGCTGTTGTTTGTCCTTGCAGGTTGTGGTTTACTGCCCGTTCACTGGCATTGAACAGACCTTCCCATGTGGAAAATGGTTGGATGAGAAGGAAGGGGACGGGTTGATTGAGAGGGAGCTCTATGAGATGGTCTCACTGCGGCTGAAGAAACAGAAAAGTGAGTAAAAGTCAAGAATCACTGCCACTGTGATGCCTATGTGTTCAGGCTTTGGACTTAAATCAAGTATTGAGCATTTAAATTCTATTACATGGGCCAGACTTCATTTATTCGGCTTATGCCCTATTAATTTGTGCCCGTCCCCCACCTTTCTATTGTCCTTCTCAGGGTTCCCGTGGTCCCTGTGGATGTGGACCTCAGACATAGCTGGAGCAGGAACCGATGCAGAAATTTCCTTCCAGGTGTACGGAGAAAAAGGGAAGTCAGATGAGATGCGACTGGACAACAAAACGGATAATTTCGAACAGGGACAGCTGGACAAATTTATGGTAAGGTGGTGAGGTATTTTGAGGTATAATGAACAAACAATTCCTGAGGTTACAACGGGCCTTTTGTTTACAGATCGAGCTCCCTGATTTGGGCAAATTGACAAAAGTGCGCGTCTGGCACGAAAAAAGAAATCCCTTCGCTGGATGGCATCTAAGCAGAGTGAGCAAAGACATATTACGCGTGGGAATGTATCTGTTGACAGGCCATTTAAATTCGTTGTTTGCTTCATTTACATTTGTGTCTGTGTAGAAAACGGATGCTTTATATGCACTGATCTTATCACCAAGCTGTGTCATGATTTCTCCCTGATTAAAAGGGGCTCTGATGCTCCCTATCCTCACCTCAGGCTGTTTAATTCACACACTGTCAACAATCTGCGCATTTCCCAAGAGTAACCATTGCATTTCTCCAATTAGGCGACAGTGATGAAGACTTTAACAAAGGAAAAGTACAAATTTCCTTGTGAACGCTGGCTGGACACTAATGAAGATGATAATGAAGTTGTGAGGGAGCTTCCTGCCACAGGAGATCTCATCTCCGAGCCGCTACCCAGTATGTACACATCCTGCCTGAGGGCTCCCCGCGGACTCAACCGCCACCCGCCAGGGAGCGCCAGCAGTCACAACACTAAATCAAAAATGTCATTTTTAATTAACAGTAATAAAGTACAGGGTGACTGTGTGCACTGGAACGGTCGGCGGCAGCGGCACTGATGCGTCTGTGTACATCAACCTGATTGGAAGCAACGGGGACACCGGCGAGAGGCAGCTGGTGAACTGCAAAAACAACATCAACAAGTTTGAGAAAGCAAACGTACGTACAGGCATGGGATGAAAAGTAAACACCCTGTGGGATGTCATTGTCGACACCAGCACGCAGAAAATAATTGCTTGACACTGAAACAGTTAAAAGTTGGCTCAATCATCACGTTTCACAAGTTTGAGCCAAGACAGGAGGACTCACACTCACAAAATAATGAAGGTTTCTACATGAATACATTCAAGTCAAGATAAATTCATCCATATAAGGCCAATTTGCTGCTATCTGCTTAACATTAGTATGCACTGCAAACATCACATTATTTGGATTGTTTGGTCCGCGTTGTTTAATTAACTCAAATGTTGTTAATTATGTTTGACATTTACCTCAAAGGCCAAGCCGTAACAGGCTCCAATGCGCTGCACTCTGGCAAAGGAAGAGCAGACGAAGAATAATGGGTGGAATAGAGCGTGGTGTAGTAAATGACCAAAATAATGAATGTTTAACCTCAAAGCATTTGTGTTACAGATCCAAATGAGGAGGGAAATTAACCATGTGTAGAGAAACACAACTTTTTGTTTCATGAAATTACTGTTAAAGGAAGGTATCCATTGATATAATCTTATTAAAAGCAACCACATGAGAAAGATAGTAACACTATTTTTATTAGTGGTAGAAGGAATGGTCCTGGTGGCAGTAGTACTGGCACCAGTACTAGTACAGTGGTAATACTGGTAGAAGTCGTAAGGGGAGGGATAGTGGTAGTAGCAGCAGTAGTAGAGGAAGAAGTAGTACCGTAGTTTAAGTTGTATTAGTAGAACGCTACGGTAGGAATGATAGAGGCAACAGTGGTGGTGGCAGTAATGGTAGTAGCAGCAGTCGAAGTGTTTCTATGAGGCAAGGTACATGACATAGTAGTAGTACTAGTGATGGCAGTAGTAGTAATACTAATGTTTCTACGAAGCATCACTTTTAACTGCTTTGAGCAGGGATGAGGAAAAAGTCAAATTTTCATTTGTACTGTGTTGAAATAGTATTTGGAGCTTGTTATCATCCATTCAGGTAAATTGTAACCTGTTGACCTTGGTTAATGTCTTTTAGATGGATGAATTCATAGTGGAGGCCGTGACCATCGGGAAGGTGAGACGGGTGAGGATAGGACACGACGGGCGTGGTGGGGGCTGCGGCTGGTTCCTGGATAAGGTCATAGTACGGGAGGAGGGCCAGGCCGAGACAGAGGCCGTGGCGTTCCCCTGCAACAGGTGAGACGGGGTGAGACTTTGAGCATCGTGTCTTTCCAAAAGCAGATGTGCATTAAATCAGTCTGGATATGTCTCGTGAATTCACCAGGTGGCTTGACCGTGGCGAGGATGATGGACAGATCGTGAGAGAGTTAGTGCCATTCTCGGACGGACAACGTCTTTACAGTGAGGGACAGGACTGCTAACTTGTGATTTACGTCTTCAAAAGTCAACTTCCAGATCATGTATTTTTCACATTTGTGTCTCAGACACCAGCTATCACATCTCAGTGAAGACCGGCAGCATCCCGGGGAGCAGCTCCGACTCCAACGTGTACGTAAAGCTCTACGGAGAGAAAGGTGCAACAAGTAAGATGATGCTGCTGGTGTCCGACAACAACCTGGGCAACTACTTTGAGACGGGCCGGGTTGACGTTTTCACCGTGGACACCTTTGATATCGGACAGGTGTGTTGATAAGACACAGTTGTGAGTTTCGAGGCTTGGTAGGGATGTTTGTGAAGAACCTGAACCCACATGCTGCTAAACCGTCACAGCTTTAGGTGAGCCGGTTTCTAATTTCATACATCAACAAGGTTGTTTTGTAAACCTCATTACTGGTAATGGCGCACGTGTTTTGGTGGTCCAGATTCTGGAGAACGTGATTGGCTGAGCAGCAGTCAGCGTCGTAATGGCGTTTCTCATTACGTGCCAAAACAAAACTCACTCACCCACTCACAATCACCCCAAACACAGAATTACAATGTTTGCATGAGACACCCACAGACGTGCCCTCATTTTCGCTGATTAGCTTCTCTGGGATGCCAGTCGAAATATTGCCTGAGGTGAAACGGGGGCTACATTTGTTTTTGCAATAGGGGCACTAATCACTAATCTGAGCAGTTCTGAAATTAAAATTGCCAAATGAAGGGCTTTAAATGCAGAATTGACTATCTCAATGCTATTATCTGAATTTCTAACCATATCTGGATTATCTTACGGTCTTACATTCTTGCGCAACACAACATCTAATGCCCATGTGACCTAAAACTGTGTGTAGAACACATTGTGCAAGTAATGCGGCAATGGCTTACTTCATTAACATCTTATTCCAGATAAACCGTTTGATAATCGGGCATACCAATGAGGGAATGCGTGCCGGTTGGTTCTTGGACAGCGTTCAAATTCAGATTCCGGTCCATGGTAAGAACTACATGTTCCCCAGTCACCGCTGGCTGTCTGAGGATGAAGCCGACGGCAAGACAGAAGTGGAGCTTTATCCCAGTGAGGTTCTGGAAATGGAGCCATGTAGGCAACACACACTCGCTGCATGATTGATGTTCATATTTCTCAATATATTCTCCCATATCACCTTCCGACAGTGTTACATTAAATCTCGGTAAAATGCAGTATACCTGACAGCCACTCCCATACCGCACTCACACACTCTCTCTGTCGCAGTGATGAACTATGAAGTGACAGTAGTCACCGGAGATGTGACATTTGCCGGCACGAATGCCAGAGTGTTCATCCAGATCTACGGCGAAAAGGGAAAAACGGAGAACACCATCCTGGAGAGCAGATCCAACAACTACGAGCGTGGCTTCACCGAAATATTCAAGGTATCAAGAGATTTCCTCTCTCCCAACCTCCTGAGGTTTATTCTTGAACCAAACACAATATAGTTAGGCAGTGAGGTTGCCAGAGTGGGAAAGGTATCTCACCACCCCTGCTTTGGTCCCAAGATCGAGGCCAAGGACGTCGGAAAGATCTACAAGATCCGTATAGGCCACGACGGGTCAGGGATCGGATCGGGCTGGTTCCTTGAGACGGTGGATGTCAAACATCTTATCATGGCCCTGAGGCCCAAGGAAAAGGAGAAGAAAAAGGAGGACAAGAAAAAGAAGAAAAAGAAGAAGAAAGAGGAAGAAGAGGACGATGACGACGAAGAGGAGATGACAGAAGTGGTGCTGACCTACCACTTCCCCTGCAGCCGTTGGCTGGCATCGGATGAGGAGGATGGAGAGCTGGTGGTGGAGCTGATGCCTGAGGATGCCGAGGACCTAGAAGGTACAAATGAAAATATTTGTGCCTTTCCTGCCAAAGCTGGGAAAGTGTACAATGATAACAATTTGCCAACATGTGTATGGGTGTTCTCAAGTGTTCTACCAGCCATTTCTAATTCTGGGAATATGCAGTAGTTCATGACATTTCAATATGAATTAAACACCAATAATAAAATAGAATTCCTGCAGACAACCTTTGTTGTCCACAAGGGTCTTTCAAGCATCCTGCATGTTTTGTTTGAGGCCATGAAATTTTGACAAAGTTCTCAAACTGAGTGTCATGGCCCACCTACTGCACAGGACAGGTTAAAGTGGGGTTGGTTAGTTATTTATGGCCTTCTATTGTTTGACAGTAAACACCTACGAAGTGAGCGTCTTCACTGGAGGGATGCTGGGGGCAGGGACGGATGCCAACGTCTACATAAATATTTACGGAGAAAGCGGAGACACCGGGGAGCGCTACCTGAAGAAGTCTGGCAACCTCAACAAGTTTGAGAAAGGACAGGTGAGACAGATGAAACAGAGATAGAGGATAGAAAAAATGTTCCAAGAAATACAACTTGTAGTTTTCATCCCGTTTATAAATAGCAGACTTTTATTTCTCAGGGCAATACAGCTTAACCCTTAGATGCACATATGGGGTCAAAAATTACCCCAGGGGTCGTTATTCTTCAAAATCTTTATAATGAAAAATAGTAATAAATTCATATTCCAGGTATTCCTCTGTAAACATGTTTGTGACATGAGGCAATATTTTTCTTTATTTAAGTTTTCATTAATTTTGAGAAAATTCTCGATACTTTGAGAATTTTGATTGGGTTCAAAAAGTGGAGTGTAGGTATTGGTGTGTTGTGCATCCAATGGTTAAAAACATGTTTTATAAAAAGTCCAAAAGATAAGTTTGGGGTTGTTCAAGGTTCTGCACCTTTGTTCACTTTGGATTGTTAACAGTATAATAACTATTTGTTCATCTGGCAACATATTCCTGCAGTAAGTAAGACTCCCGCACATCCTTGTAATGTGAGCGTTTCACTAAGGTCTGTGTCTGGTTTGTGTTTGGGGAGGAGCAGTAGCTCTCCTGCAGGCAGGCCACCTGTGCTGGAGAGTCGAATTTGTCACTGAAACTGTCCTGTTTTGCTCCCTTCTCATTAACTTTGCATTATTCATCTCATAGTGCAGCTGGCTCAGTAGCAACCCTAAACTCCTGTCCACAGGCAATTAGTCCTTTTCCCTCACTTTGATCAGAGGCTGCATCATTCCACTCTGATTAAGCAAAGGTGTGTTTGCTTGCAAATGGAAATTTTGACCTGCTCAGGGCACTCAGAAGAAAAAAAAGGAAAGAAAAGTTGTGAAAAGTTTTGTCTTTTAAGATGAACGACATCAGCTCCATGTGTCACAGAGATCTCTTCAACAACAGTGTACCGAGGGATTTCACTTCCGACGAGGTGTTAGACACGGAGACTGACATTGTCTACCAAGAGCGATGCTTGTGCTGTGACTAAAAATAGGCCCAAACTACATAATGTCTCGATGTGCTTTTGTGTCTGCCAGGAGGATGTTTTCACTTTGACAGCTGTCGATCTAGGCACCCTGAAGAAGCTGCGGATCCGTCACGACAACTCACAGGCCAACTCAGCGTGGTACCTGGACCGTGTGGAGATAATTGACACCAAAGAAGACGTAACGTGCGTCCCAACCTGTGCAGACACTTTTGTTCGCTTACTCATTATGCTACCACCTCAAGTGCAGATACGATAAAAGATGTGCAGGGGAAAAGACGTTTTGAATTTACTGTGGAATACGTCTGCTTGAAGGTATTACTTTCCGTGCAATCGCTGGCTGGCAGTGGACGAGGATGACGGGCAGATAGTGAGGGAGCTGGTGTCTGTGGATGAGGCCTTCATGAGGAGGGATGACGATGAGGAGGGAGGAGCCACTCTGGGACTTGAACAGAAATGTAACACACTTTGAGGCTGCATGAATTCTGCACTGCCAGAGTATTAAGCTGACAGAACACACTGGTAACACAATAACACGAAAATCTTGTTTTTCTGTCATCCTGCAGCCATGTCCACAACCTATACTCTGAGAATCAAAACTGGAGAGAAGAAGAATGCTGGCACTGATGCCAATGTTTTCGCAACTATGTTTGGTGAAAATGATGACACAGGTAAGGTCATTTCAGAAGCCGTTAGCGGAGTCCATGCCTTCCTCGCGTTAAAGTTCGTTCAAATATCTCACAGGGATCATCAAACTGACGTCTTGCAAGTATTACAAGAACAAATTTGAGAAAGGGATGATCAATGAGTTCACCGTGGACGCAGTGGACTTGGGAGAGCTGGAGAAGATTCGAATTGGTCATGACAATTCAGGTGGAATTATCTGACGTTAGACAAGAATAACAGAGAGTGAGGTCACAGAATTCCATGGGGGATAAGGAAGTAAATGTTGGTCTGCTCTTCAGGAGGGTCACCTGGTTGGTTCTTGGACTGGGTAGAGGTGGATGCTCGCTCACAGGGTCAGCGACTGTGTTTCCCATGTGGACGGTGGTTGGACAGAGGGGAGGATGATGGAACCCTAGTGAGAGATCTCTACCCCTCGGACCTGCAGACTGAATTCTACACGCCATGTACGTTAGAATAGGTGGTGAAAGTGTACAATTCTGATATGTAATAGTAGATAGCCGTTATGTAATAGCATCTAGCTGTTGTGTCGTGGGATAGAGCATTAATATTGCATAAAAGCAGTTTGTGCTCCAATAACAATGACTGTACTTTGTGTTTTTAGAGTGGAATACATATAGCGGAACCAAAAGCAGTGCTTTGGTGCCTCATGTGGACAACAATGGACAACACTGTCGTTGTCCTTTCTTCAACATCTGACATGTTGTTTTTCTTTTCAGTTGTTCCCTACGAGATAAAGATTTACACCAGTGATGTTTTTGGAGCAGGGACAGACGCAGACGTCTTTATTGTCTTATACGGCCGGAAAGGAGTCTGCACACAGCAGAAGCACCTGTGTGTCAACAAAAGAGAGAGGATGCTGTACTTTGAGAGAGCAGCCGAGGATATGTTCATTGTGGAGGTGAGTTTGTGTTTTAGGAGTCAAGGGGTTTGGTAATTATTCATAGGATATCGGGGTCCAGGCACCAGGAAATCAGGTGCTGTTCCTGGTAGATTGAGCTGAAAAACTGCCGTTTCACCCCAGCTGGAGGATGTTGGTGATGTTATCGAGAAGATCAGGATTGGACATGATAACCGCGGCACCAACCCAGGATGGCACCTGGACAGAGTGGAGATTAGACGACAGCTCAGGAAAGGAAAGGTGCCTGAATCCACTAGTAACATTGATTACATGTCCATGTACATCCTTAAAACTGTGTGCATCCTATTTGTGTTTTTATGAAATTCTTTACATTATGATATCGACCTTTGCCCCTCTAGGCCCAGTCTAACTCTGCCTCTGTCTGACCGTAGGGCTCTGAGACAACCATTTTCCCTTGTGAGTGCTGGCTGGCTAAGTCAGAGGATGATGGGGAGACGGTGAGGGAGTTTGTTGCGTCTGACATCATCACAGAGAAGCTCCTGAGAGATGGGAAGCTAAAACAGACTGAAGTGGAGGTGGAGGATGCCCTGGAAAGTATGGGATTCATATCTGAGTTGATGCATCATCAATGTGTTATATTGTTCTGTCGATTGCAAATCTACGCTAATGCCACTTAAATGGGAGCCATGAATCATGGAACAGATAATGAGAGCAAATCTGGTATATAGTAAATTGGGTGTGTAGTCTGGTAATGGGGCTCATGAGATAGGACAGTTACCAGAAGCATGCTAATTTGAGAAACAGCCGCTCCTGGAGTGAGGTCACAGGGTCCTCTTATAAAACAATGAGCCCCTTAATGGTCCCCAAGTAGCTCACCAAGCAGCCTACTGACTCATTACCGGTACATAACTCAGTAGTGCTGAGTTATGTACCGTTAATGAGAATTGGTCAAAGGTACAAGGGTATTTCCCTCAGGATTAAAGATGAACATTTTAGATGATAAAAAAGAGAGTACATGTGTTTCTTCATTTTGTCTGTTAGTGGTCCAATAATCTGCAATTGTGTCATAACTTTAAGTATGGCTTTTGTCAATGGCAGCCACACAGTGGTAATGCTACCGTTTTTGGCTGTTGTTATAGCTAACTTTTCCCCTCTCTGTCACAGTTAAAAAATACAGCGTGTCCGTCCGGACGGGTGACATGTTTGGAGCAGGGACGGACGCCAATGTCTTTCTCACTATATATGGAGACCTTGGGGACACTGGTGAACGCAAACTCGCCAAATCTGAGACAAACAAAAACAAGTTTGAGAGAGGAATGGTATGTCACAGTCAATTCCATTCTTCAGTTTTTTTTTAACCATATCCATTTTGCACTGTGAGATTAAATTGAATTTTTCAGGTGGATAAGTTTTCCATTGAGGCTGTGGACCTTGGCCAAGTGTACAAGATTAGAATTCGCCATGATAACTCCATGATAGCTCCCGACTGGTACCTGGATCAGGTGGAAGTGTTGGATGAGGACGCAGAGGAGTCGTACATGTTCATGTGTGAACGCTGGCTGTCCAAGAAGAAAGAAGACAAACGCATCGAAAGATACTTCTTCGCCCAGGTCTGTGTTGTCAGAATCTCTGTCCTCCTCTTACTTAGTTAAGGCACTCACTGGGGGGTACGGAAGATGTATGAACAGAGAATTCCAGCAAGTTTGTCTGTCTCCTGTCTGACTCAGGGATACGAGGGTGAAAGAAACAGTGATGCCTATTCCAAGAAAATGGCTGAGGCTAAACAGGGGCTGGATAGGAACGCCAACAAGAAGAAAAAGAAGAAAAAGACAGCTGTGGTTGAAGGGGGTCCAAGTAAGACAAAAAAGCATCTCATTTGTCAGGATGGTGCATACCAGAATATGGTGCATATGTTTTCATTACAAATTGTTGCAATCAAGTTTATTTGTTTTTCTATGCCTGTGCAATATGAAACGACTTGAAATCATTTGGAGGCAAGTAGGAAAACACTCCAAAAGGCCACCGCGAAGAATGATCCATTATACAAGGATATAAGCGCATGAGAAGGGATCGGACACAACAGCAGTTTTTATTTTTATGACAAATTACCAGCCTCTGGTTTTATGTTTGACGAAAAAAAAAAGCGCTAAAACCTACTCTTCCTTCTGGACAAAACAAAATAAGTGCCGCTTTTTTACCTGACTTTTGTCCTCAGTTATCCCCTACCGCTTCACACTATCCACGGCCAATGAGCGTGACGCCAGCACTACGGCCAAGGTCTATGTCATCATCATCGGAGCCAACGACGCGGAGACAGAGCGGCTGTGGCTCCAGCTGCCCGAGGGGAAGACGTGCTACGGCCTGGGCTCCATGGAGCACTTTCTTTCCTTCGCGTCTGATGTGGGAGAGATCAAGAGGGTGGAAGTGAGAATCTGCAGTTGCTTCTAAGATGGGAACAAATCTCGAGACGTGCGCCGAATGCGTTTCCAATCGGAAGCACATTGGCTCGGTCACCGTTGCCGCGTCGTGACAGAAAATCACGTAGAATAGCTCTCGCCAGTTTCACCCACTCCTCACGCATCCCTCTATTTTCTCCCTCAGCTTGGTCATAACGGTGTCACCCCAGAGAGCTGCTGGTTGGTGGATGAGCTGGCGGTTGCCGTGCCAACCAAAGGTATCAAATACATCTTTCCGTGTAAGTGCTGGCTGGCTAAGGACCGAGGTGATGGTCTCACTACAAGAGTGTTCAACGTCCTGGACTCCAGCATGATTAACATCACCCGCAAAGTGAGTCACAGGGGTGAGAAGGTGGATTTGGAGATGATGCAGTCGGCAGAAAAATATCAGTGAGACTTTTGCCATTTGTGTAGGTTGTCTATGAAATTACCGTCACCACGGGTGACGTTCAGTATGCAGGGACGGATACGAACATTTTCATGGCTGTGTACGGCGTGAACGGGAGCGCAGAGGAGATGTTGCTACCCAAGAACGGGGACAGGTCACTCCACTTGGTCATGATAATTATGGATGCCCAGGTCCACGTCTTATGCAAATGCAGAGAGGGATACATGATGTTTATCTCACCCTTCAGGTTTGAAAGGGGCCAGGAGGACACTTTCAGCCTGGAGATAGATGATATCGCTCCACTGAAGAAAGTCCGGATCCGTGTTGACGGCAGTGGCAGTCGCCCCGACTGGTACTTTGACACGGTAAAAATACACCCGCGTCTGCTGGCCTGGCTCATTTTTTAGCGCATCCACCAAACAGACTCGGGGATTTCACTGGCATGAAATATCATTCATTTGATAAAGCCCCTTGACGATTCAGCTCAGATGCAATATCTATCTCACTAAATTCTTCAGATTGTGATTCGGAATCCGATGAATGAAGAGTCGTATGAGTTCACCTACGAGGACTGGCTGTCAAGCACCAAAGGGCCAAAGAGAACCTGCGTGTGCGAGCTGGCAGCTGTGGTGGATGAGGAGGAGCTGGTTGAGAGAACAAACTACATCATCAATGTGCAGACCAGTGATGTCGGAGGTTAGACACACACATTTTACATACTGCTCCAAGAAATGTCTCTCACGACTGAGGATGACACGACACGTTCTACAGAAGCTCCTGTGATTTTCTGGGGTGATGTGGTAGCAGCCAGCTAGACACCAACACATTTTGACTTGCTAATTGCCCCATGCAGCTTTAATTGGAAACCAATAGATGTGTCTCTTCCATCCCAGGCGCCGGCACGGACGCCAATGTATCTTTAATCTTGTTTGGGGAGTTTGGAGACAGCGGGACGTTGGCTTTGAAACACAGCACCAACAGGAACAAGTTTGAGCGGAAATCAAAAGACGTGTTTCGATTTCCTGACATTCTAAGCTTGGGTCAGCTGTCCAAGGTCAGGGTGTGGCACGACAACAAAGGTAAGAAGCGGGGACGAGTGTCAGAGAACATCATACGATGGAAAACGCTGTTTTTTTGTTTTTGTTTTAACATTGAATGAATAGCGAAAGCCACACAAAGCGATGTCACATTTTCACAAATCTGACAAGTTACACTGACAATTTTTCCAGCAATGCCAAATATATGCACTTTTCATTATTCATTATAGACAACTTACTTGCAGAACACGTGCAATAACTTCCATTTATAATGTATCTCCCTTGTATTATGTATAGTGTCTCCCTTGAATAGTACTTTTATTCCTTATTTATCCTAACTGTTCTATTTTGAATTGGTTTTTCGTATTCTTTTTTATCAAATTTTTTCTAAATCGACTCTGAGAGAGCCCACCACAACATTTCCTACATGAACCAATGGCAAATAAAAACCTTGAACTTACTTTTGGACTCATTCAATCAATTACCAGTAATATATGTTCTATTATGAGTTTCATAATGTATATGATATGAGCAAAATTGTCCTACCATCCATATATCAATGGTGAAGGACAAAAATTAAGATGGCTGCATTAAAAGGAGAGGTTTGACTAATTACGGCTATAAATCATGGTGGAATTCATGCCTCCCCTGTAAAAAGGCCCTGCTCCAGGCTGGCACCTAGACTCCATTGATGTGAAAGACGAGACCATGGACGAGACCTTTCGCTTCCCCTGTGACCGCTGGTTGGCTAAGAACGCAGACGATGGGGCGATAATACGAGAGTTGGCCTGTGCCAACAATGACTCTGTGGACCTCAGTGATAAAACCAGTGAGTAAGATAAGACCTCATTCTGGACTAGAAACAGCCAGTCCAACAGCCTTTTGGAGACAAGTATAATTACCGGTAGTGTATGCCAGCTGAGGAATAATTACTCACCAGTGATCCTCTCTCCGCAGAATATGAAATTGCCACAACAACCGCTGACACAGACGATGCCTCCACGAGTGAGAATGTCTGGGTGGTGCTGGAAGGAAGGAAACTCCGATCCAAGGAGATGGTCCTAGAGAATAAGAAAAAGAAGTTCTCACGGTAGGTTTTCAAGGAAAGTGTAGGCGTCACAGCTCTCTGCAAAAAATACTCGACCTTTTGCAATTTGTGTCTTTCATAGGGTTTTTTTTTATCTCCTCCATCTCACCAATTCACTGTCTGGCTTCTGTCTGGCTTCTGAGGCTTAAATTTCCAGAGCGTTAATCCCATGAAATGAACAAGAAAAATCTCTGATAGAAGGCCGTATAAAATTGCTGTCCTTATCAAATCTCTTGTTTGCCATTCCACAGCGGTGCCACTGACAGATTTGAGTTTTCATCCAAGCATGTGGGTGAAATCGCTGGCATTTGCATTGGCCACATAAGTAAAGATGGTAAGAAAGTCAAAGGTGAAACCTTCTGGCATGTTATGGAGGTGGTGGTGACAGAAATGGAGCTAGGAAACAAGTGAGTGGAGAAAAGCTTGATTCTTTTTTTGTGAATTTCACTGCTAGTATTGATATCACAGGCGCTCCCACAAGTACTGCACATCAATGCTCCCTCCCTGCTGTGTAGGTACTTCTTCCACTGCGACGCACAAATACCACTGTCGGCCAAAAAAGACCAATTCCAGACATTTGAATGCTACAAGTCCGTCGAGAGCTTCGCGAGCAAAGTCCGCAACCTGGTCCCGGTCAAGTACGAGATCATCGTCATCACCGGGGACGTCAAAGGAGCGGGCACGGACGCAAACGTGTCCATCACTCTTCATGGCGTCAACGGCGACTCGGGCAAGCGCCCCCTACGGCAAAAGTTCCGTAACCTGTTCGAACGGGGTCGCACCGACCGCTTTGTTCTGGAGATGTTGGACCTCGGGGAGCTGCTGCGGGTCAAAATGGAGCACGACGGCACCACTTCAAACAGCGGGTGGTTTTTAGAGTGTGTTGAAGTGACAAACACCGCCACCTCTGTGACAACTATCTTCCTTTGCGGGAAATGGCTGGATCCCTTTAAGTCGGACAGGCAGGTTCAGCGAGTGCTGTACCCGAGATATTAAAGGATGGATGTACGCCTGGATGTGCAAATCCCCAAAGACCTTTTTGTCATCAATGTTTTTGAAGGAATGCTTGGGGGATGGCAAAGGCAAATTGTGTTTGACTGCTTAAAGCAAAGGCTCATATGAACGCACACACAGATAAACAGTTTCACACCAAGCGGACACAGTTCGTTACAATCAACCTGTTGTAGTTGTTCTGCTGGGAGTCACTTGTCGCCTTTCAACTCCAGTTTACCATTGCTCAACGCTCAGTTGTCCCCTCTAGAGATTTGTTTACTTAGGCCATCTATTGGACACGTTGCGCACAATTGCTCTTTCTGTGCAGGTTTACGAGAATCGGTGTAACTTGGGGTTTTCAGGTTACAGCAACATGAACACGCAGAGATCAGAGTTGGTTGGGTTCGGCAGGATTCTGGTTACCTGGAGCCATTTCATTCAATGCCGGTTGAAATTCGTGCCAACTGTCTAGGTTGCCTGTCTGTCCAGACGGCATCTCCACGTGAGAGTATCTCCAGAGTTTGTGGCTGAGGGCTCGGTTTCCTACTTTTACACAAAAACAAACAAGCCACTTCATGCCCTTATTCTTGTATGACAAATAAACATCCACTGGCCTGAAAAAGATATTGAATATTCGCTGTTTCTGCCCCTGTGGATAATTGTATCAACGTGTAAAACCTGTGCACGTGTTTGCTAACTTGATGCGTGAGAATTAAGACAAAACGAAGAAACTAAACCCACATGTGGTCTTTGTAACCTGATCGTGGTTATTTTGACTTGTTCTGTTATGACAATATGGTCGTATCATCTCCATTCATCTTCAGTTTTAACACACTTTGTCAAAAGATGTTGGCTTTCAAATGGGTTGTGATAATTTCAGTCTTTGAGAGAAGTATAACATTGGGAAGTCTAATGTGAAAAACAAATCTTGTATCAATTCATTATCTGCTCTAATTTGATGGAACTTTGGCTGCTTGCTCTCTTTTTGAGGAGAAAATTGAGGAGGCACAAACGCTCTTCATTTGAGTTGCTCTCAGCATTTTAGGCAGTTTATTTGAAAAACACATACAAAAAGATCATATACAAGACAATAAATAAAAAAGGAGACAGGACAGTTTGGGTTAAGCTATGCAACTTTTTGTATCATCATTAGTAATAAATACAGTACAAAATCCACCCAGAGTGAATCTAAAGATTTTCCACAATATTCACTGATCATGTTATTCTTCATTATGATTTAGCTATTGCTTTCATATCATTGATACATACTTCTACTTTTCTATAAAATACTCAAGATCATAAAACATTGCGCGGTTACAGCAAAACAGCAGTGTGTTGTACAAAGATGGCCACTTCCCTTTTTCACTGGCAGGTTAATAATCAACAATTTTTTCAGCAGCAAAGAAACATCTGAAATATTCAAGAAGGTACAGCATCATATTAAACACGTCTACAGAGCTACTCCCACATACACATAGGAAAACCTGAGAAGGACATGCATTAAAAAGCTTGTGCTTTAAGTTTCTACTGTTCATTCCGGTTCACCAGCTTTGAGTTAATACTATGGCTACTGTCCAGTTCGCTCTGGAGTAATGGGGTACACATGAGGGGCGAGGGGGTAAGGCTAGTGAGAGCACAAAATGAAATAATAAGACCAGCCAGCTTCATTCAAATCCGATAACTGTTATCATAAATTGCAGGATTAGTAGATTATTAAGAAGAAATGCACATCGAAAACGTGGTTAGCTTATTATACCCAGGTGTAGAACACACTACCTATATTGTAGAACCACAGTACACCAGAAATTTGCTCAATAAGATCAATGGCTCAAGTTAGCATGTTAGATACCTCCCGATCCCCACATAAAGCAATTGCCAGCAATACATACAGTAACACTCAAATAATACAGCTCATTATGTGGGTCCAAATAAAGCAATAAACTGAGATCCCAATATGATGGAAGGTCATGCACATGGTTAACAAAACAGCAAATAAGGAGAAAAAAAAACCCACTCCTACATACGATTGCTTATGAAAAAATAAAGTGTCAGCATATCATGAAAGTAATTATACATTGTAATAAGACAAAGCGTTTGTACCCATACAACTGTCTCTGAACCAAAGCAGGGTTTGGCATTGATTGAGTGAAATGTTGAAACTAAAGGTTGAAAAGAAATGATATGAATGGGGTGGAATGTAATCCAGATCAACAGCACCATGCTGGCTAGAAAATGTATTGGGATCGGCCCCAGTTTCTTTTTTTCTTGTTAAAAGAAAAAAAAGAAGGAAAAAAAAAAAAAGAAACACAGACGGCATGCAAAAGCATCCCCACCAACCAATGCATAATGAGGTATTCTTTTTTTTTAGATTTTGTGTTATTTTAAATAAATATATTGATTAAATTGCAAAGTTATGAGATAGAGACATTAAATATTCCACCACAATAGCTAGCTAGCTACAGTTAGTAATAAATAATGATTGTTAAATACTTAAGGCATCTTTAATCACAGCATTCTATGTGAACTAGCAACCCTCCATTTTCATCCACTTGTAGTTTTTTTGGATGGAGGTTTCATACAAAAGGAAAAAAAGAAAAGAAATGCAACGCAAACAGTCAACCCTCCAATAGTACACAAGGAAGCATGAAAATACTTGGAACTGAATATAAACACATAATCTAGGACAAGAAGACCCCACACCACCAAAACCAAAATCAGGCAACTCCATATCATAGTGCATTTACAAAACACAAGCTACATCATAACAGCAATAAATATGTTTTTGCAGCATTGCAGCTTTTTCTTCAATATGGTTCAAATGGACAGGGACTCTGCATATTAATGCCATGTCCAAGATTGGCATGTGAGCAAAAAGCAAAGTACAAGAAAAAGACGAACAGAACGGACAAAAAATGGCAAAAAAACAAAAACAAAAACAAATAAAAGACAATTGAAATCAAATTCAAGGTTGAGAACGATTGTTTGGTATTTTTCATAATGAATGGCTTTTTCTCCCAGTCACCCTCCTTCAAGTGAACTATGCCAACATGGTTCATGCATGATATAGAGAAAACAGCTCCTACCACTGAAAGAATCACAGTTGTTCTAGCAATACCATACACTACTACCATGGGGGGGAGGGACAATCACTCACATTCTACCACATTTCAGTCCCTTTAACACCAGACAGCCGCTAATCAAACGACGGGGAACAACTTAGATTGAAATAAACGGTACCATTACTCAACTCTACATAGAAATCACGTGTGCTTGTTCGATAGGCAATAAGGTTCTGGTAATAGGTCGTACAAATGTCCCATTTTATCCACTCTAACAGTGCGAGTCAGGCACTGATTGCATCCTCAAGCCACATGCCGGCCCTCCCATGATCATGCCACGAAATGAGGCAACACAGAGGAGTTGCCGTCAGACGCAGCTCTTCCCGGGTCCTTAGCCTCCGCCTCTAGAGGACGGAAATGCTACGTAGCTCGGCGGCAGATCTGCGTCTGAGGGCAACGTTGGTCTATTATGGGATGAGTGGGGTGGGAAAAGGTGTGTGGACTGGGGAAGGGAAGGGGAATGGATGGGTAGGGGATACTCGGTGCATTCTTGTCCTCCTCTATGAGTGAGTGGGATCGACAGAGTCATAGTATACGTGGTTCACATGCACAGACAACAGTCCCTGTTTCTACTGCTCCACAACGACAACACAGCCCAAGCCTGCCGCACAGCATGCACATCGGGGGCCTCCGCTCTAGATTATAGAGGCCCGACTACGACACTACACACATCACTTGAAGCCATGCCTGCAGTTAGCGGGTTTAGCATCACCTCTTGATGGCGTACTACTAACTGTAAATCCAAAACCACGTTAGACGAGAGGGAGGGATTTTTGGCCTTTTATTCTTTTTTTTTCTCTCTCTCTCTTTTAAACACAAATTGGCTCCTCCGTCGATAACAATACCCAAATCATCTCCGATTTTAGAGCTGCGTTTGCCGTCTCGACCGCTTTGTTTTTCCGCACACGTTTCTCGAAGCGAAGGCTCTTTGCTTGCTACACAACACTGTTATTCTGCAAATACTTATTCAGTACTACACTCCAATACACCACAAGCGTTCAGCTACAGGAGATCACACCAAATGGCCTCGCGCTAATCGTTTCGATTATGTTTTGTACAGATGTGCTGAGGGTTTTTGGGGCAGGGTGCAGCTTCAAGGATTTCTCACCGGCCTGGAGAGGATTAGATCATGGCGGCGGAGAGACTGCGCTAATATACTGTATCTCGAACAAACGTGGGGAGATTTGTCGTCAGTGTGTCCTCCGTCGGCCGCTGTGTGCTGTGACGCGCACGCGGTGCCGTCACGTGAATCCTCAGCACATCTGTTCGTACATACACCCTCCTACTTTCACCCCCCCCTCAACCGATGCGTGCAACCAACCTTCGTTCCAGCCACCTAGCTTGGCATCAACCCTTTCCTTGTTGTGTTGCGAGAGTGTGCTTTATTGATCCCTCCGTCACACTGGCTGTCTTCTGCGGCGGCGTCAGAAGGTTCCCAAAGACGTGCAGAGGGGGAAGAGGGGTGTTTGGCAGAGCTTCTCCATAGGGGAAGGCGACGGAGAATCACAAGACAAGATCCAAAGCCAAAAGCGAGACTAGACAGGAGTTATCAACTGTCCGGGGTCAGCTGGGTCTCAATGTCCACCCTGCATATGGGGCATTTCCTGCTGGTGGCCAGCCATTGGTCCACGCACGCTTGGTGGAAGAGGTGCATGCAGGGTAATCTCCTAGAAAATAAGCAGAGGGAGAGAGACACAACAATTGAGTATTACTCAGCAGGAATTCTACTCTTCCTTATTGTAGACTTTTCTCAAATGACTGAGTCGCCATTGGTTTGGCTACAGATCATCATATGAAACAAAATCAATGTTTTAAATAAATACGACTTAATGTGGTTTACAAAAACGCATCCTTGAAACTAGAATGTGTTTTCCACGCTGCATCGTTTGGTAGACTGTGGTTAACCATCTTAGTTTATGCAGGTTAAAGGCCCTTAAATGTTGGATGTCCGAGCCGAGTGTCCAGTGTCACACCCAGCTTGAGAAACCCATCTCAAGTGATCAGCCAGTGATCGACTTTCCATCTTGATTCTATCTAAGGGGGAAACTATGACTACAACCAAACAAAATCGAATCCGCCTTTGCACACAAGAACGTGGCCACGAGAAACCAAATTCGGTGGCTTCTTTGACGCTTTGTTTCTGCACGAGGCAGCGGATAATCTTCATATCTGGCACGGTAACATTGCACAAAGTGCAATGGGGGGAAGAGTGCGAGCAAAGACAGATAAATGCTTCCCCGGGCTGTTTCAACCTCTGACTCATCCAGCCTAAGTAGGCCAAACAGTGAGAAAACAGAGAAATTCCCGAAACAATCCTGCGGATCCCCACCACAACACGCTACACCATAAATAGACAAAGAAGATATTGACGGAGATATCCCATCTCAACGGCTTTCAGCACACAAACACGAGGACTGGGGAAATGTTATGGTTGGCAGCTCTTTTTATGTCCTCCCTTCCTTGTAAACCCCGTGCCAAACAGACACGAGATACACTTTGTGAGATTTTATGATATGCAAATGCGCTCTGCAGAGAGGAACTTGCCCAACGCGAGGTTTTGATGTGAGCAGAGGTAACTTCAGGTCAAAGTTGCCACAAATGTGAATCCAGACATCAGTGGTGGAGGTGCAATCGGGCGATGTGGGGGTAGCAGGGGGGAGGGGGATGAGAGCAGCCAAACCCAGACGTGCATTGCATTATACATACTGTCAGGGAGCAGCTGGATGTGAAAGCAAAGCGAGGCAATCGAAGTGAGAGCTGTAAATAATCTCGGTCTAGCTGTGGAGGGGGGCAGCAGCTCATTTTACCCTTTTGAACCTCGCCAGGTGGGAGGCATACAGCCCGTGTGCTCTCCGGCAGACGGACTTAAGTACCGTAATTCTCAGATCGACACGTAAACAAGGACAAGAAGGGGTACGCAAAGCCGTGACCATGGGCGTAACGTGTAGCAAGCAGCTCCACCGAATACTGATTTCTGGCACGTTCGTGCTTTCCCACTGTTTGCTTCTCAAACAAGCTCAAACCGGACATGTGAACGGACCTGACATCTTCTCCATCTTCCAGCATCGACAGACAGATGGTGCACTTCTCGTCCGTATCCAGTTCCTCATCATCCAGACACATCTTCACATCCTGTGGTATCCTCTGTAGGGAGAAACGCAGACAGGTATGCGGAAATTAATTATTAATGAGCCGTCCTGCGGCTGCCTGCGAGGAGCCACTATGTTTACGCCACAGGTATCAATAAATCAGCCCCTGCTGGATGAAAGCGTCTCCGTCCTTCCCGCGGTTCCGAAAGGAAAAGGCTCAGACTCAATAACATCGTCTCGTTTACAGCGCAGTAAATGAGCTGACACTCTCTAAAAAGTATTTGGGTCACATCCAGCAGAAAACAGATTTGAAATTAATTCCGCACGCTAATCTGCAAAACGCTGGATGAATCACTCCTGGCTTTTGAGCTGCGTATGGCGCAGACTCGTCTCGCTTCTCTGGCAGGGAAATTAGTTTAACCTTTAAAAGGCCGCGTGTGTGTGTGTGTGTGTGAGGAGTGACAGGCGCGAAAAATGTTTTCTTCTCAGTCTTTTTAGTCTTTCAGTCCACAGTCAGCTTATTTGCTATTCCACCCACCTTCTTGTACTTATGTGGGAAAGTAAATCTCTCTATGGTGGTTTGGACGGCACCGCGGTTGACGCTCCCAAGCCTGTCCTCCAGCTGCAGGAGCTCCTAGGAAAGGTACAACATGCGGCCAAGTCTATTAACTGTGTAAGACAAACTTGTACAATCATCTGCTGTAATAAACAGAACAAAAAAACGTGCTTGCAAACCACCACTCACACAAAGCATACGCACTAGCAAGGGATATTTTGACTTCCCACAATTGAATGCTATCTAAAAGATCAAGCAAGGGAGAGTCTGCGGGAAGCAATGGATCTGGTTTAAATGAAAACAAATGCTGGGAGATTAAAGACAGCCTGGCCAACAAGCGGCATCTGGACACCAGAGTAATTGGGAATAAGAAAATCAGCTCCACGCTTGAGCCTGCCTTGCGGATTCGTCACAGAATAACAATGATAAATTGGAGCAGGCTGCTGTGTCTGCTGTGGAGAGAAAGGGTGAGAGGAGAGAAGAGAGAGGAGAGAGAGGGGAGATCGAGTGAGGAGGAGTGAGTGGACTAACCTCGTAGCTCTCTCTAACAGCAGACGCGTGGCGGGAGGGGTTGAGACTCTGCAGAGCGAGCAAGTGCAGCTGAGGATACGGGTAGTTTCGGATCTCGTGGACAACCTGGGAGACGGCAGATAAAAGACGCTAGCGGCAGCTCGGCGGGACGGCGGCGCGAGTCGTCGCCTCGCTGCCTGCTTCGCGGTGACGGTCTTTAGAGAGGAATCCAAAAAGCTGCGCGAAGGGGAGACGGTGTGAGCGCGTCGGGTGTTATCGTGCAGGGTGTGGGACTCACCACTTGAGTTGAGGCGTTGTTTCTGGGAAAGTGGTGCATCCTGGGAGAGGTCAAGTAGTGCTGATAGTGCTGCGGCAGCGGGTGGATGTGGTACGGGTGGGGGGGCAGGCCCGCGTCGACACTTAGATCCCTGGAAGAAAGAGGAGATGGAGACATCACGTGGAGCATTCTGGGCGACGTCCAGCTGCCTTTATCGGAAACTGGAATTTTATCAGTATCGTAACAATTTCATGACAACGTTTCATAATCCCCTTTGAACATCTATCAATTTGAAATGATGTTAAAATCCTACTCACAAACCTTGTTAGCTAGATCACCAAAAAGAGAACATCATTCATGGACATTTCTGGATGCAAATTATTCATGAACTAGGCACAAAGTTTGGACTTTGTGTGTGATTTTGACAAAACCTTTTTATACTATTTCAGTCTGATACCCTTTATCAATGCTGCAGGAAACTGCCTGTCTGCATCCTCTTTATTTCACATCGGCACCCTGGGAGCAGTTTGGGCTTCAGTGTATCGCTCACAGACACTTTGAAAACTCTCACAAAGAGGAATCAAAATCAAACCAGCAACTTTAGAGTGTCTGAGTTACTGCCTTAGCCCTACGCAGCCTCTCAAAATCCTAACTGGAAAATGTGCTTTGCGTAAAGTGACACAGGGAAATAAGGGCGGATACGTCATAAAGGAAGCTGGGTGGAATAAGCCATTGGAATTTCTGCATTACTTATGAAAATGTAGTCACTACAGTGTGTGAGGGGTGTTGTTTACCAGTCTGTGCCCTCAGCCAGATATCGAGGCTGCTGTACCACGGGCTGAGGAGGGACGTGAAGAGGGGGTGCGAACTCATAGCCGGGCCTCAGCCTGTGAGGTTGGTGTGGGACTCTCTCGGGGGTCCGTCTAGTCAACAGGAAATGACAAAGTGGATATAAGAGCTTGGACGAAAGGTAGGTAGACATTTTGGCGGACAGGTCAAACACTTAAAAGGAGCACTGGCCGATACCTGGAGGGTGGCAGGATGTGTCGGTGCTGGGCCTCGAGGATCTGCTGCTGGAGGAGGTATTGCTGGTGTAATGCCTGAGGTAGGAAGGGAGGGGCGGGGA
>OMPJ01006307.1:1567-17620 GCA_900312935.1 Carapus acus | reverse complement strand
CTTTGCACCGGCTGAGTGTGTGTGCGGGCGGCGGCGGCGGGGTGGCAAACTGCTCGCTCACGCCTCCGGCCAATTACAGGCAGTGAGACGTCCCGCGACGCTCGCACACGTAATCGGGCGTAAATCTGTCGTTTCACACCGGCGGCTGCTTCGCTCGCTCGTCTGGCGCTGGCTGAAAAGCGAGAAGACGGGGCCTGAATGTGCCACCGAGGGACGATCCGGGCCCAGGAGATAATTGGCGCCCGCCTGGGGCGCCGTCGCACAACTGTGATGCAACGTTAGCGAGAGACGTTTAAGGTCCACGGGAGGAGGCCGGCGCCGAGGCGGGACAGAGGCCAGGCGCCCAGACCAGACCAGGCTCGCCATCCTGGAGAGGAGCCTACTGCCCTCGAGCAAGGCACCGGGGCCTGTGCAGTTCTATTGCCAATCAGAAGCGCATCGCGCATACACTCATCTGTGTATCAAATCACGCCAGTGTGTGAGTGTATCTGTGTGTGTGTCATTCATTAGGGTCTTGTTACGGCGTTATTTGTCAATGTAAAGGAGTGAAGGTCTTGCTCTCCACTCCACTAACTCACTCACTCACACACTCACGCACACACACAACTCTCAGCTGGTAAGTGTCATGGTGTGATACGGCAAAAAAGAAAAAACAACCACGGTGTGCTGTATTGAGAGAGAGGGGTGCTTCAAGCTGACATGTTGACTCACACACACACACACTCACACAGGCACACACACACACACACATGCACGATCGGATTTGTCAGAGGGTTTCTTGACTCAGTCAGCAGTCGTCACATGCACGTCGCTCGATCTCTGAAATAGCTGAAAGTGGTGAATCGAAAATGCAGCACAATGATGCTGAATTCAACAACTTGTTTGGGTTATTTCATTTGCATGTTGCCACGATGGAATTCTTCTTTGCAAGCATGGCCAATTACGCATGTCTGTGTCTCCAACGTGATACAACAACATTTGGCTCCTGGTCTTTCGAACGGCCGCCGCCTCGTGGACGGACAGACAGAGCAACCTGCCGTCCCTCCAACCGTCCATCCATCCATCAAAAGTCCTCCACTGCGACCAATCGATGCCCACAAAAACATCGGGACCTTCGGCTCGAACCGCCACCACAAGACTGCTGCCAGAGCCTCTACGCTCCGCCCCGTTTGTTTATTTTCATAAAATATGTCAGTTTGCAATCTGTTTGACATAAATAACGAAAGCCCGCGCGACTGACAAATGGTCGTCGCACGTGGTTGGCGGCGGCCTCCGCGAACGCCGGCGCGTGACTGACGGCTGCATCCATCACCTCAATGTCGTCATTCCCGACACATCTGCCGACTCTGGCGGAAAGTGGGTCAGAAGAAGTTGGCGTGCGCGGAGGCCTCGCCATCCCCCCGCCGCCGCCACCGCTGCCACCCCGCGACAAATCACCAGCGATCGCGCAGGAGCCGGCATGCTAACTAAAACCAACGACGGATCGGCCGAAAGTCGCCGGCGGAGTCGAAATTTACCCCCGGGTGCGGAAAGTTAACGCGAAATCCCGCGGCGAGTGCGGAATATCTGATGAGGACATGTTTATATGTATGAGGCCTGGTGGCACGTTTTATATCCCCCATGAAATGTCGGAGCAGATGGTAATAAAATTCATACGCCTACGTGGTGGCGTCGGGTGTCCACACGCATGTGTGTGTGTGTGTGTCACATCTGTCTTTGTTAGGGAAGAAGAGGGACTGTCTTGTCCACTCAACGTCTTGTGGTGAGGGTGGTGAGACTGCTGAGCCAAATTTCAAAAATAACCATAAAAAGCCCTCCCCCCAAACACACGCAAACACACACACACCCACACACACACACACAAACTTGCTCGCTGTGGCCTTGGTGGTGAGAGCAGCAGCGCCGGCTCCAAATGGCAGCAGGAGGCAAGAAGATGAATAGACCAGACTGAAACACACTAGTAGTTTGCAGGTCTTTAGAGCAGCGGCCATTAGTCTGGTGAGTTTTTCTTTATTTTTACTTCTTTTTGGGTGCTGGGGACAATGTGGACGGACGATTGGGGGAAGAAGTGCTACGCTAACGGTGTGGTGTTTGGGAAAAATTATAAATGGCGTGATGGGAGCAGGTCTGTGTGTGTGTGAAAGGGGGTGGACAAAGGGAGAGGGAAATTCATCAGGTACTTTGTGTGTGTGCGTGTGAGTGGGCCCATTCAATGTAAGCAGCAGCTCCTCTCCCACCCCTGTTTAGCCCTCATGCGAGCGTTGGGCTGTTAACCTCTATCCAGGGGCTCAAGAGGTGATTTGCGTGGCGCAGCTTTGCTCATCATTGTTACTAAAGCGAGGGAGGATTGAACTTCTGAGTGTCTGCTGCTTCCTACACAGTTTTCTTTCATTTTTTGGGGTGGCGCGGCTGTAAAGAACCAATTTGTCGCTATTTGCTGCAAGAACTCAAACAAACAAGGTGAACTTCGCCTACAAAGCGACTCAAAGGGGCGAGCGACGAGAGGTTTGACCGCCGTGGGACGACCGTCTGCTATTTAAACCTTTGACCGGTCAGTCAAAGTGAGAAATGGCAGCGGTGATGGTTGCATCAGAAGTGGATCTATATCTGAGTCAAAGCCGCTTCTTGTTGGCCTCCTGTCTCTCTTGGGGGTCAAAGCCTCAGCAGAGACAGCTCGAGATATTTGCGTTGCGTCAAAATCCGCCGCTTTCTGTCTCGAGTCCAACCGTCTGGTTGTTATTGCATAAATGAAGAGAGAGATGAGAGACGCTACAGTAGTGGCGACGCCTGAGACCAGCATTAGCCAGCACGCTAACGTGTGAATCTGTGCGTGCAGATCTCCACCTGAAGTCGAGTTTGTGTCACCTCGACGATCGTAGTAAAACCACAAAACACCTACACGCATTGCTGTCATCAAAAGCAGAGGTGAGGATGCTCGCAGCTGCGTCACTGTACGCGTCGCATTTGCATTGATGTGTGAATTTGTAATTCAAGGCTTTGATTGCCTTTATTTGTTTGGGACTCTCATTTACATAGATTAATATGTATATCTATCAATTATATCTGACAATACAAATACTTCAATGAAGTATCAGTAGCTATGGATGAATTGATTGCTGGTTCGTATACAATAATTATGGATTTTGTTTTGGCAAGTGATGTCTGGCAAGTGTGTATGTTGTGTATGCTATTTCATTATTCCAGCTCCTCCTTAATCGGTAAATAATTTCCCCAGCTTAGTGATAAAGTATCTCTGCCTCAGACGTTAAGACCTTAGAATGGTTATTCACGGCATCATAAGCTTCATAATCGGCCAACGACTGCATATCAAAATAAAAACAATGTAAGGTGTAAAGTGCACAGATTTGTCTGCTAAAAAAAATCATAATTGTGGCCTCAGAGGGCGTTACTGGGCCCTCTTCTTCTTCTTGGTTTGATTCCGGCAGCATGGCTGCAGGCAAAGCAGAGCAACCCGAGGCGAATAAACGTTTTGTGGTATTTGTGCTGCTCATAATTGTGCCTGCGACAAACTGATGCGGTGTAACATAGCAATTTTCAAGAAATGACGGCGGCGTAATCCAGCAGAAAACGCGGGACGATCGCATTCATTACGCCCCGCGAACAAATTGCAGGGTAGGGCGCGGGGCCCTCTCGCGATATATGTGCGCCGCTCGCCGCGCAAACGCCCCTCGCGACGCCGGGCAATAAATCACCCCTCAGACGTTAGCACGCATCAGCACACAGCCACTGACGCTAATAAGAGCGCGCAGGGGCGTTGATTTGGAATTTATACCTCCAATATCATCACATTTGGATATGACTCCAGTCAGAGGGGAGAGAAGCCCAGTTTAATCCATCATATGGATTTCAGGCTGACGAGAGCACAGGCACACACACACACGAACGCGCGCGCCACAAACCATCAAATATTAAAGAATATCCGCTATGGCGTCTGTGCAGTTGAATAATCATTACTTAGTGGCGTTGTTATTTTGACCCCGGCTTGCTCGAGGGGAACAATAGCATCCAACACATCGCTGTGCGTCTCTTTGGCATCTTCGCGCATTGCAGGAGAGCAAAATTGGCGACTGATTAGGATCTGCTCGGCTCTTTGCTGTTGCAAAATTAGAAATGGCTCATCGCCCACTGTCAAGCAGCTGCACAACAGCGAGAGGCAAAGGTCGGCGGGCGGGTCAAAAAATGAAAAATAGATACGGTCAGTTGTGTGTTACTGTCGGGCGATGTTGCCAGACGTGAACGTTGTGTAAACCAGCAGGTAGACGTAAACCATCAAGCACAACGATGACAACAACAAGCAAACAGACGGGACGTCAACAACGGCACGACATAAACATGACGCAAAGAAAAGAGAGATGGAGAGACTGGTAGACTTTCCTGCGATTCGTTTCCTTTTCTTCTTAACAGTGATGAGATTTCCCGAGATTGCTTGAAGTTCGTTTAATATGTAATTAATCCAAAGGTGCCCCGTTCGATGACGCCGCGATGGACGATGGTCCCGATTCCAATGAGCCGAGGGAAGGGGGCATTTAATGACCTCTACTGGTGACTGCCAGGCATTGCAGGTAGGTGGCCAGCGGCGACTATAAAAAGCGAGCTGAAAGCACAAAGATGCCGTGGGATGAAATATGAGGGAACGTGTCGCTCGCTGTTGTTAAGGTGCCAACCTCCAACGAGACAAATCAATCAGCCGTCACGACTCATTTGCCTTCTCCTCCAATTCTGTTCAATTATCGCCGAGATTTCTCATTTTCCATCACCCCGCCCTCACTGTCAATGAAGGTCTCCAACCGACAATCATCCATTTGCAGAACATCATCACTCAAACCTCTGGTAATGGAGAAACTTCCGCCACCTCTTTGTTGGCCGATTCGAGAGCAGCAAGACGCCGTCTGAGAGAAAAGCTACACGGAGGTGTCTCACCATTATATTTGCAGCGAAAATCGGCTTCCAAGCAACGATGCGCGGATGGCCAAATATGGAAAATAAATGAGGAGCGGAGGACAACATATGTGGCCTTTACCTCACCAAGAGAGGAGGACGCATGAAAACTTAACAGGCAATAGACGCAATTAACCCCCAGAGGGTCGGATGAGGCCACAAAGTAACGACTCACAGGCTGTTCATGTGAACTCCTGTGACTTCGTTCCTCAAAAAAGAAAAAAGAAAACATGACCTTTGCCTCTTGGGTCGATTTGAGGTTCGAGTCCAATTTTCACGCAGGGGTTACGCAGCAGCTCCCGCCGCGTCTCCCGTGTAAAAATAATCTCCAGAGGCCGCAAAGCCATGAAACCGCTCGAGCAGAATTAGCGGCACCTCAGAGAGACGCGTACCTGCCTTTCCGTGCGCACCCCCCCCACCACCACCACCATCCGCTTAACTCCCCGTCGCCATCATTTCGCAGTTACTGTGCACTCATTGCCATAACGTCATCGCGTCCAACATACGGTGGTATGAACTGCAGCGCCACCGGCGCCATAAAACCACGATAAATGATGAAACCGCGGCATCAGTCACGATTCAATGACATCTCCCCCTACCACCACCCCACCCCCACATATAACGACAGCGCCCCACATAGACGCGTCTGCAGTCATCGTAATGGCTGGCTTGGCGCTTTTTTATGATCCTAAGAAAGATAACAAATGCAATTCACGAGACTCGAGTGTGGCTGCGTTAGCACTCGCGAAGGCTTGGGGACGAAAACGCTCCTAAATCCTGATTTCTGGAGACGCCGCCGCTTAGCAAGACGAGAAATCTCGTGAAAATGTCGACACGTGCGGCTCCTATTGGAGCAGACTGCGAGGTGGGTCCAAGCGCACGGTCAGCGCTTAGCCTGACTGGAGTGCTCGGGTCTGATTTGTGTCCCGTTTCTGCCGGTTTTGTTATCGCTGGCATCGAGAGCGTCGCCTCTGATGTTGTTGCCGTCGCTGAGTGGGAGATGCGAGCGGCGTTTTATTATGGTTTAAATCAAATTCTTTGCGGGTTTTTTTTTTTTTTTTGATTCACACCCCTGCTGGCTCGCTGTTGTCTCATAATGAATCGCAAAGGACGGTGTGCACGTCTGCTGCGACGATAAAAAGTCATAAAAGACACAGAGAAGCAGCGACAATATGTTTTTCATAGTGAAAACAGCCTGTGGGCAACCAAGCGACACTTTTTTTCCTCCCATAACCACAGGAATTCATCATTTATGGCACTGTAGCTCGTATTGGAGCTTTGGAGGCACATAATTAATGTTCAGCTGACATTTCTTGCCATTATATTTGTCAGAATGTCAGCAGATGGGGCTGAGGTGTTTGTTGGAAATTCTCTCTCTCTCTCTCTCTCTCTCTCTCTCTCTCCCTCTTTCTTCCTCTCCCTCTCCCTCTCTCTCTCCCCTCTCTAAACTTCTGGTGAATGAAGAGCATTTCTTTATTGCCATTATCAGTACAATATTGCATGTAATGGACAGCAATTTGCATCCGTTTATTTTGTTAAAGACTTTGTAAGTAGGGTCATTTACATGCAAATAACCAAATTAATCCGGGACTTGTTGAATCAACACCGGCTAAATGGCAGCGTTGGCGCTAACGGCGCTTGGCAGTCGGGAGCTCGCGCGCAGAGGCCGGACGGAGGCGTTCTCCGACAGAAAATGTCAAACGTACAAAGATTGTGGCGAGGTCGGATAGTAGTTACAATCCAGAATATTGTCAGAGCCTCACAAATCCATCGCAGACTGGTCAGACTTAAACGTCCCCATGTTCATGCACGTGGCGAGCTGACTGCTTAATTTGTAATCAGGAGTCCAGGTTGGACCTTTTCTGTTCCCTGCCTGGGAAGGCAAATTAAGTCAAAAACTGAGAAATTAGGTTTGATTTTTCAGGGAGGCAGAACTCAAAGTGGACACCAAACGTCCACCTCCTCCCGACAGCCGGGACTTTGCGTCGGGCGAAGCTTAGCATTAAGCGTCGAGAAACACATGACATCGGCGTCAACGATGTTATTTTTGGTCCATCTTTTCGATGTGAACATTTAAATTCTCCTCCTAGACGCCGAGACTGCAGCTGTTGGTGGCGGAGGACTGGGGCTGCATGGTAACAGCGCGCACATTAATCAATTTATACTAATTAATTTACAATCTTAATCGTGGCTCATAATTAATTTGCACTTTGGGGCAAATTAATCAAGTTTCAGACATGCCACGTGGGCCGCCGCAGGAAGGGAAAGAGAAGAAATTGGACCACACCGACACTGCAGGCCGGAGCCCAACTCAACCAGAGGGGGGCGATATCGCCGAGGCGCCTCAGCAGATGGAAACGGCGCCGACGTTTCTTTTTTCGCATCATACGTTGACAGCAGATGCTCCTGTTGGGATTTACGAACTTTCCGCGTTTGCGTGTCTCTGCATTAACCCGCTCCCCGCGCGTGGAAAATCATCCAGCACCTCTTCGCACGACCCGATTGATCCACTCTGGTCGCTAAGCATCCGCGACACGGAAATCAAGCAGGAGTCGAAAGGCGCTGACAACGCCTCTGTTACCCTGGATTGTTCTGATTAAGCTCCATTGTTCAGCCGCGGGCAACGTCTGTGAAAATTATTTTTCTGAGGATGCGGCACGTTTATTTTTTTCCTCTCTCTTCTCGTGACTCAGATATTCTTAATTCGCCTTTGTTCCGCTAACACTCTTTACTTTTAATCTTCTAAAGTGGACTTTTTGGACAGAGCGGAAGCCGACTCTGAAGGGTATTTGCATGCTTCTGGTTGTGTGTATTTGTGCGTTTGCGTCTCAGCCTCTGTGTACAAAGCTCCCAAAAACAACGCCGCGGTTGTTATTCTCCAAAATTGCCGGATCGTCCCTGAGTCGATATCTCACCAGCCCGTAATGAGTTCCTGCCCAGATCGCATCCTCGCCCTCTGCTATGTTAAATCAACACTGCTTTGCATCTTTCCGAGTCCACCGTCGACAAACACGCAAGGCCTGACCTCCCTGGCAGCCGGGAACCCGCCTCACTCGCGCGAAAAAGTGGGAGCGTTAAAAAACACAGACAAAAAAAAAAAAAAAAGGAAAAAGCTCCCAAGGTCACTCATCGCTCATTTACACATAGTTCCTCCCTCACAAAGACGAGGGAGGGGAGGAAAAATAAGGGTGTTGGGAGTTGTGTTTTGCAACTGCGCGCTAAATAATTGATCAGGTGAGAAGTCTCGGGCGCCGCGTGAAGCCCAAATTAGCTCAACTCATCGAAATTGCGACGGCGAAGCATGGCGGCCATCCCTCCCGCGGCCGCGACGGGCCGAGCGCGTCGCCTCTTCCTCTTCCGTTTCTGCTCCGCCGCGTCTGAGATTGATCGCCGTTTTTCGCCGGCGATGCCGTATCTGTGCGAGATTCCCTTTAATCTGCGGGGCAAATTGCAGGCCCGCGTATCGGGGCCTGCACGCGTGTGCGAGTGTGTGCGTGAGAGCGAGAACATTTCTTTAATTTGGGTTAGTGAAGCGTGGGGAGTCGCACATTGCGCCAGTGTTATTTTTCCTCGTCCTGTTTGGAATGCAAATGAGCCGCGATGCCAATCGGCTGCTCGCCTTTGTGGCGGCGCGGCAGCGGGGAATGACTTCCTGTTATGCCAGATATGGACCTCGGAGGCAGGAGACGCTAAATATGTTTACTCCAGGCCACGGTTAGAACTTTAATGAGCTTGGAGAGGAGATTCTCCAATTAAACACGCGCTCACACTCTCTCACTGTTTCTCTCTCGCTCTCTCTGTCTCTCTCACACACACACACACACACACACACACACACGGGTAGGAATCCTGTCATTAGAAACCGTATCTAGCAAAAATCCCTCTGACATGTGAAGGTCTGCTTCAGCTAGAATCTGGAATTCACACGCTGGGAGGCGCAGCGAGCGAAACTGCAGCGTCAGTGTGGCCACGCACAGAGATGAGGCAGTCCCACACACGCACACACATTCCTCCCACAAGTTAACACTGCGGGTACTGCTGCCACCCATTGAGAGGGATCGATGATTACTCCTGCACCCTCTGACCCGCCCGGTTCTGCCACGTCTCCTCTGGCAGGCTGGGCGTAAGCACATACTGTCTCTCACACACTCGCACACATACACTGAGATGTGTGATGAGGAGAGAAAAGAAAGCCCTATCTCTCTCAAACACACACAAGCATGCACGAACGCAGAGCTCCGTCTGTTGCTTTGACGTGCCGGATGCCGTGAAAGGTTCTTTGAAACGTTGTCAGAATTTCTCAAGGGCGCCCGCCAATGCAAACCTGGGAGTGGAGGTAGAAGTTTGAATGAGCTCACAGCTGCTCCTTTCGGGCTGCAGGAGACCGTCTGTCGCGACGCCATGGAGGCTTGTTTCGCCGTTTGAATATGGAAATGTGCAGCGTGCCAGAGTAGAGGCAGGCTAACACGTGGGGGTCAGACATGTTGAGTCGCAGCTGAACTGTCGCTATTATTCTACATGTCCACCGAATGTCTGAATGCACCATCACTGTTTTCTCTCTCTCTCTCTTTCTCTCTCTCTCCCCTCAGATTCTGGTATATTCTCCCCTTTTCATTCAAGACTCCACTTAAAAAAGCAGTGCATGTGGAATTTCCCTTGACTCCATCGTAAACACATCTATTCTACCCCTCTGGTTCCCCTGCCAACCCTGGCCCCACACACACACCCCACAAACAAGCCTCTTTCATGACCCGTTTTGCGTCTAATCCCTCAAGAAAAGCCACAGTTTTGGGCTGACAAAACCCCAGCGAGAGTGAGAAGTGGCTCTCCGACGCGTGGCTGCAGTCGCTAAACGCCTCCTTTAATCCTCCACGATGGGCTGTGATGGATTTGCACTTCATTCCCCACAAATGCCACATCAGCACGCAGGGCTGGCGTCCTCGCCGGGGCCCCTTAACGCTGGCATGGAATCGGAGCCGAGAGGCGAGACGCGCGACGCTGTCATTTTACAAGACTAATCAATCAAAGGGCCGCGGGAGACTCGGGCAGGGTCAGAGGTGGACGATGTTGGTTGGAAAGTGATGCATATTTTCACACATTTAACCCACGAGTCAGACAGATGAGCATCTGTCAGAGAGGGGGGAGGGAAAATCCCAAACAAAACAACATGGTGGATAAATTTGCGGTCAGCCAGAAATTTTGTGGTGCCGTCGGAGGCGTGACAGGCACATGGAAACCAGGAGGTTGCTGGTGTGTTTCCAGGCTTCTCCTGGAGGGTCCAGGGCACAATGTTCAAGTGCCCTTGAGAAAGGCACTGAACCCTTCACTGCTGCCCCGGTGCCTTTCCCGAGTAAGGAAAGGTCAAATGCAGAGGGGATGCGATATGTGTGGGGGTGGAGTCTTGACAGAATGTTCTTCCTGGTTCGGATTCGGGTTTGGGTTCCTGATAGAGAGTATCAGCTCTCTCACAGGAATACTCCCTGCCCCAAAAACTAAGGTTCAAAAGAGTTCAGTTGTGAATGTACAACCCTCAAGGTGGTCAGAGTCCAGAGGTAAATGTATGTGACAGAGGTAAATATGAACTTGGCAAATGTTCGTATTTGCTATAACAGAGTCCTCATGACCTCTCCAACGGACATACTGTAAGAAAATTAAACCCATGTTTCAACATTTTTTTATTGTGATAATGTTTTTCACCCCAAAAAAGAAATTTACAAACTTTTTTCTCTGGGTGTCAGGAGGATAAACAGGCACGCGCGCACACACACACACACACACACACGTGTGCATGCACACACACGGACCAGAGGTGAGGATGATCGATTCCAGGGGTCTTGAACTACAGTTGGAAGCACTAAATAATAAGAAACCCTTGCGTCCCTAAACACGCAACATTGTTAGAGCCACTGGTGCAGGCCGCCTGCTTTAAGCTGTGAATATCCTCTTATCGCTGTGGACTCTCACTCTCACTCTCACCCACTCTCACTCTCACTCTCTCACTCTCATTACACCGCGTATTAGCGCTCAGGTGAAAAACACGGTGTTGGCAGTTTAACGGGGAGCTCCGGCTCAGGTTGGACAGTATCGGGGACAAACCGTCCTTGGCTAATGAGCGTCGCCGGAGACGCCGCCGCTGATACCATCGGCTGAGCCAACAAAAAGATAAGAGTCGAAACACAGCGTGCACTTGCACTCACAGGGCGAGAAAGAGAAAGAAAGAGAAAGGGAGAGACGACACTCAAAGGACAGTAACAGAGAAAAAGTTAGGCTAAGAGGATTAGCTGAGGGGAGGGACGCGTCTCATGTCCTCCGGCTGCCGGCAGAAGCTAATGGGGACCGACCGTCCCTGCGGTGAGACTTTGAGAATGATGCTTTGGGTGTGTGTGTGTGTGTGTGTGTGTGTGTGTGTGAGCGTGAACCGGAGCAGCAATGAAGGGACAGAACAGAATAGCACAACAACAACGACGACTGTGGAGTTTTGTTGTCGTTTGTTTCTAAATGGAACTGAAGCCAAACCGACCAGCTGCCCGTGGGTTCCATTTCACAGGTGCTTTATCTGGATAGAAAAATACTAATAAATAATATAATAATATTGATATTAATACTAATGATGATAATTTCGATTTACATTGTATCTTTCATGGGATGCTTTACATAAACAAAACAACAAAACAAAACAAGACAACAAATTAAGCAGGCGAAGGCCTGGGAGAACAAGTTGCTCGTCAAGATAGATTTAAAGCACTCCAGGGAATACACACACACACACACACACACACTCTCTCTCTTCTCTTCTCTGCAATTTTGGCAATAAATACCATCTTTGATCCCGACGTTGAATTACAGTGGCAGAAATCTTCTGGACCGCTGGACTCAAACTCAAAGCAATGCAATCTATGTCCCTGCTGCCATGGCAACACCGCTGCTCTGTTTTGTGGTTTTTGTATTTCTACTCATCCATTTCATTCATCTTTCAGCCAGGCACTATTTATTTCAGTTCTGCTCTTGTGAAATTTTCTCTCCAACCAATAATCAAACTAATAAATAAGTCAAGGAGCTTTCAGAAAATATCATCCTAAAATTGGGCCAAAATGTTGAACATGCGCCATTCTCATGAGGTGACGGAGGACAAATATGTCTGTGTCCAACATAATTTGTTTGAATGATCCAAACAATTTCACAGCAAAAAACATTGAAATATGACTGATGATTTGTGGAGAATCCTTTGCCAGGAGTACAAAACTCCAATTTCTTACTTTTCATTGCCGCCATTCAGCCCACATCCAGGCCGTCGGACACGATGGAGAACCTCGAGGCCAGTAATACTTTATTCAGAGAATCGACTTTTACGTCATTAACCCTGAAGGGACTTTAACTTTTTATCCCTCTTGACCTCACCCTCACCCCGAGGGCTGCTCGGCGACGCGCCTTGTGGAGCGACAGTGTGCCCGACGACGAGAGAGGAGGAGCCTGGAATCAAACCAGCAACTCTCTGTTGTCTAGACGACTGGGCATTACTGTACATGTTGGTTGTGAATGAGCAGAAAATCATAAAACGTGTAAGCACACATACCTCTAAAAATGCATCGCATCGAGTTTTTCCCTCCACTTGATGATGCGCCACCGAGTAAGGAATCCACTAGCGGTGTGGCCTCAAGGTCGAAGCGTTTTTACAATATTCATCTGATCCGACAAATCACGACTCCCACTTGTTGACGTTCGCTCGGAAAGTGCTAGCCGCCGCTGCCGGCCGACCCGTAAGAAGCGCCGATCCTCGGCAGGCTTGACCGTGACTGAGGCCAGGATGGTGGATCGATGCCAAGGCCCTGGCCCGGGGAGGAGCCAGTTCATTAGCGTTTCACAGCCGCCCGTAACACAGTCGGAATGTAGTTAAAGGGGATCGAACCCCTGTGTTGTTTTATTGACAGTCACTCCTCAGTTAACCAAATGTTTGTCGGGACTGCTGCACCGGTGTGCCGGGGATGCGATGGAGGCGCCGCGGCCGATGTTCGCCGAGCTTCCACGCCGCGGGAGCGACGGCCGCCGGCCTGCATCCATTTTTAATAATGTAGCAGAAACGGGACGTCTGGAAGAGGCGCTGGTGGGACTTCGGCCCCCGATTTGAGGAGAGTAATTGGCTTCTTCAAGCACCAAATTAACCAATCAATCACCTACACCTACACATGCGTCAGTGGTAGCGTTAACGTCTGAGCTGCGAAGCTTTATTGATTTCCTCTGTGGCGGCCATTAGCATGATAAGACTGGAAGTTTGCATTCTTAATTTGAACCCCCCTCCCTCACTGATCCCCATCACCATACCAAAAAAACAATAAACGCATCATTCCAGAGTAGGGCTACGTTGCTTTGCTTTTTGTTTGCTCTTCCCCTGGGCTGCACAGTTACTCCTGCTCACCTCACCCAAAAATAAATATATAAATGAACGATAATCGCGTAACTTTAAGAAGCCACTTTACCCACAATTTGAGGTGACCTGCGCAAATTACATGGCAAAACGAGCTGCTCGGTCTGGAGTGCTGTGCTGGCATTTCTCCCGCGGATCAGACTCTCTAACGACGCAACTCCTGCCTAAAAAAAGCACAACTTGGACAGATCTTAAACGGGGGTCACCATCACACAGAGCGTCTACTCAAGGTGCCCGTGGGCATGTTCTGCGAAGAGGAGAATAATTACCGTTGAGCAGTCTCTTCACATAGTACTACTACTACTACAATCATCAATATCGTTCAAATCATTAATGTAACCAACAAGTGATGCGTGCAGCTTTGTGATTTAGGAAGTTTGTATCAAACAGGTCCTGTTAGCCCCTCGTACTACTCTGTGCCCTATGGAGTAGCCCCGAGTCTAGAAAAGGTCAGCGACCCCTGATCTAAAATGAATGGGAGAAGGAAGCCTGCTGCTGATTGGCCGAGGCACAACTACAAATACATCATTGGTGGTATTATTGTATCAATAGTAGTACAACCTCCACCTCTAGCAGGTAGATAAGGATAGACAGGTAGGGAGAGTGAGAGGAGGAACGGTGGAAAACAGGCTCAAGGTTTTTACTTTTTGCCATAAAAAAATAAATAAATTCTTGCGTCAGAATCTGAAGATGTCTTCCCGTCCTCGCTCTCTGCGACGTCCTCTCAACCTCATTTGCTCCAATTACAGCGCATTGTTCGTCTACGCCGTCAACCGCGACCGTCCCGCGGAAAATGAGCCTCATTAGACGTCGGCGAGACGCAAACAAGTAAAATCATTGGTGTCTGAGCAGCATCGCAACATTTTCGTCAGGTCAAAATTGAAGCGAGTGAAAACCCATCAGGCAGCGCGCCGAGCACCGCAGGCTTCCATGTTGAGGGATTGTCAAATTTTGATTTTCAAAACGACTTGAAAACAGACAGAAGTCCCAGTCGGTACCTCTGCGTCCTACTTTCTTTGGAGGTGAGCGAGGAACCCTCTCTCCTCCTCTTCTCTCCTCTAGATGCTGGAAATCTTTTATGAAAACACACAGAAAGAGACGTCCTCCAATGCCTCGAGTGTCGGAATGTTTGCTTGCCCACTCCTTCTGCACTCAACCCTACTCTTTGTGCAGCAAAACACCGACGTGCTTAACGCCCCACGTCAGCACAACGTGACATAGCGGTGTACAAAAATAATAAGACGACCTCCAATCGCATTGCATCCTTCTGTGATCCAGAGGCGATGCAGGAACAGGTCAATAGGAGGGTTTCTATCTTGCGTGCCCTGAGGAAAAAACCTGAGGGAAAAAAAAGGAAGAAAGAAAAAAAAGAACATCTCCATCCTCACTAATGTTGTAAGAGGATATTAAACTAAACCTGCCCCAGCTAGCTCTCTCTCCCTTTCCGCTTCCATCTCTCCCCCTCTCTCGCCCCCTCTCCCACTCCGCCCCCATCATTTCTCAAAGAAAAGAGGCTTGAAATGACCCAAGAGCCCATGTCACTTCCACATAATGGTTCGCTCTCCACGCGGCAGGAAAATTACCAGCTAAATTCTGCATTACCAGAATCTAAAATTGCAAATGAGAAAGTGGGAGAAGCAGCGGAAAAAAAGAAGGAAAAAAAATTGTGCATTTTATGTGAAATATCAGACTCAAAATTGCTCTAATTTTCCTCTCCACTCTCTGTTGAACAGCTGGATGGAGACTCAGACCGCGGGTGACCATTTGTGCCGAAATGTGAAAGTTGTTTTTTTTGTGCAGGGCCCCAGCTGGTTTATGCATTTTGCACGGTGCAGAATACACAAAAACAATTACTGTCAGAGTAACCTTTGTAAAGGTTACTCTGACAGTAATACCTGAACGTATGAAGAGGCAGCAGACGGACTGACAAATATAAAAGAAACTTAATTACTGATCAACTCCCTGCCCTGGATTTAGTCGTGGGGAGGACGAAGATGAGCAAGAACCAGCGTACCTGCACCTGAGGGTCGGTTGACTTACATTTCACTCTTAAATCTGTGACAGTATCAGTAACACCTGTGGAGTGGTGTCCCCCCCCCTGCCACTCCCACACGCACACAAACCAGTTGCTGATTCCAATCTTTCACCCAGTTTTTGGAAAACTCCTCACAGGAGGATTTTTCCGCCAAATTGACTTTGTTCTTTTGTTCGATTGTTCTTTTCTTTTCAAACGACAAGAATCGACAGAAAAACAAAACACCCAAAAAAGTAACTTTGCTGATTACGCACTAAATCGAGCTCAAACTAGATAATTTTCCACAGCCAGAAACAGGAGGACAATACGAGCCAGAGGCTGCGGACGATTGGGGAGTATCTGCAAAAATACTCCCAAAGTACATTAAAGAAAGTGAAGAGAAGAAAATTCACCTCTTGCGTAAAAAGCGGTTGCACAGCGATTACCGGCGCATGGGCAACAGGGACGTTTGGTCCAATTACGTGACGCGATGGCTTCCACCAAGTCAAAGGTCATGTCCATCAATCATCCACCATAACGTCCTGCCCCTGCCCTGCGGCTCCACTTAAATACAACCGACATTGTTCGTTGCTGCGCCGTTCCAGAGTGCCGACGTTATTGCCGCCGCTCCTCCACCTACCCCCTCCTCCCCCCCCCC
>OMPJ01006304.1:1256-16141 GCA_900312935.1 Carapus acus | reverse complement strand
TACCGCCAAACTAGTTGTTATTGTCCTGCGCCACCACCAGGAAATAATATTTCCCTGCCATTCGACCGCACTGAAGCAACTGCCTAGTTTGATGTACAGAAAATGTCCGCAAATATGCCAAAATTATGTGCGATAATACACATTTCCTCGTCAAGAGATCAGCTGGGAGTGTTTGCTCGAGGATGTGAAGCCGAGCAGAAAGTACCGCTCTGCTAAGGCCATGCCTAATTTTCATGCTTAAGCACACCTCACCAATCATGCTGGAATGTGGAGCTAGAAATTAATAATTGTGGTTTTGGACACTTAAGCTCAAATGTGCACAGGAAGTTCTTCGTCCGCTGAGGCAGCTGCACCCAGCTAAACATAAAGTGCGGCCTGCCTCTACCCGAAGACCATCCAGACAGCGTCTGGGTGAATTAACAGGGATGTCCCAGGGACGTGATGAGCATGCTCCTCAAAACTCCACACATAGGCTCTGGTCGTCATTTGGTTGAAAAAACATGGAAACTGGATAAAACTGAATAAACCAAAAAGGAGCTCCCAGCAGGCTGTTCACTGTGGCTTCTTATGTGTGCTTTTACACTGTCGTACTTCGATTTGGTCCGCACATGAGCTTGGTCACACTCAACCTTCTGTAAGCTCAAAGGCTGTTGGATGTAAGATGCAGGTCCTCTGAGGCTACATCTCCATGCCTGGAGGTACTGATGACAACCATCAACAATCACTCTTCCATCAGGCAGATGTACCAGGTTGAGGATTCTGCTCGAAAGCATGTAGCTAATTCTTATAGGTCATCTTAGCATGGTAGCGGATGGTGTTCTTGAGTAGTTTGGAAACCTCAAGTTAATTAGGTGATGGTTGCAAACATAACAGCCAACGGATGAGGGCAAAAAGTCAGATGCTACGCGGAGGCCTGAGAGGAGATGTGAGAGGGTACGGAGGGGTAAAGATGGAGGCTTATAGGTCTCCCGATTTGGTTCCCGCTTGCTGTGGGGCCCATGTACCCTTTTCTTGCAGTGGGTCCGATATTTGAAAAGAAAAAACAGAAAACCTGTCCAGCGTTATGGGAAAGTGAACAGGAGCGAGACAGAGGGAACGAGAGAAGGATTGGAGCTATTTATACCATTCCACCTTCCTCACTCGCACAGGAAATTCCTAAAATGAACGCGCTCCTGACTCAGTCGACAGCGGGACGGCGAGCGAGAGGAAGGCAAAAGAGGGAATGGAGACAAGGGACTGACATCCCTCCCACTGGATAGTCCCAGAACGCTGGAGTGGTGTGCTCACCCATGCACAGGCCATTCTGAAAGGCTCCTCCAGAGGGTTGCGCTCTGATTTAGGACCCTTAATAAACATGATGTAGTGGCTGCAGCGATTACTCAGGCGGGAATGTTTTGGAGGGTTTTTTTCTTTTTTAACCGTCCTTTTCGTACCTCCTTGCAGTTTTTGCATGTTTGCCTGTGGTGTTGAGAGAGAACTGCATGGTTTATTTCAGACCTACACAGCTTTAATTATTTCAACAGAAGACCCCGGCACAATTCTCTGGGGACGGGCTGGATGCTTGGAAAACGCCAAAACCTTTCCCCCGAGCTCGGGTTGTAGCTCAGATTCTTTCCTAAATACCGTGGTGACAGTGTTCACGCTCCACTCCAAGAAACTTATAGCAGTCATTCCTCACAATAATTTGACGCAGGATGCTGATAAAGGTTGTCATCAGCGTTGAGGTAGTTGAATTTCTGCATGCCCATATAAGGAATGATGGGACAGTCTACGAGTTTGCAGAGGAAGAGAGAAGCTTCGGCATGGTGTGATTACTTTTTTCAAGATTGTTTTAATTCTGATGTTCAGTATCATGATTATCAAGATTCAAAGCACCTGGGGAACACCTGAACACTGTGGACATTTTTTGGACACTATCTTGGCAAAAAACGACTTCTGTTATAAAGTAACATTTAGTCCTGATCGTCGATATCGATATACTGTAAATACTTTTCAATAACTAGACTGGACACACCAGGGAAATTGCCGGATCTGAGAGTGTTTTCATAATGCTCAAATTTTGTGTATGATTTTTTTTAGAATTATTTGGAATACCGGAGAGAATTTGGACAATGTTTGTGGGCAAATAGAAAATGTTCAGAGACAATAACATGCTTTTGAATGCTTTTTGATAATGTGCACTGGTGCAAATATTGACACTTAGACGCAGGAATCAAACTTAAAAATGCTGATATTTTTGTATCAATCCACACATCATTAACCTTTTCTCAGGCAGCCTTCGAAATGAACCAGAACATTCTAGTTTCCATTTGATGCTCCAGCCCTTGAAATGTGGAGGTCCTCACAAAATTCTACTTGCAGTGATTAGGAGGCAATTCTACTCTTTTAAGATTCCGCCACAGGGAACGATTTCGCTCTAATCAAAAGCCAATTTGCTTGTTTCGAAAATGAAGAAAAAAAAAGCAGCTAGCTTGACCCAACAAGCTGGATTTATGATGTGCCTGCCAGCCTTTCCTCTCCCTTCGGCAAATCTTACAACAGTATTGAGCCGAGCCGGGCCGAGCCGGGTCGGGCCATAGCCATCCCCAGCTGGCTCTTATTACAAACCCATACAGTAGCCATTCTTTTTCACTTACCCCCACCCCGTTTGGTGACGCATATTAGAAATGTAACATACTAGTCTGAGACTTTGTTACAGATTTATGCATCACAGGTGCACACTTGAAAAGAAAAAAAAGGTGTGGAAGGGGTTAAACCTGTTGCGACACATCTGTAAAAATGGATTTCTAATCTGTGGGCTAGTAAATAAAATTGAATTGATGGTAAGATGAAATATGTGTTTCATTTTGTGTGATAAATGTTGTGGTGTTTTTGCTTACAACTGTAAATCCACAGATATGCTGCAAATTCTTCCATATCTCTCGACTGCTGGAAGGGAGCGAAGCTGTCTTATTTCAAGCAAAGGAGCCAAAACTATGTGTGCGCATGTCTCAGACAAACAGGGCTCAGTCTCAAACTGCTGTGTGTTCTCTGCTCATATTATAAAGATATATTAAAATGAATTTCCAGAACTGCCTCTTGATGGATGCTGACTGGTACCTGCTGTGCCTGTTGCTTGTCTGTCAACACGGTATGTGCTGAGCGTGCGGGTGGGTGTGTGCTTGAGTGTGTGTCACTAGAGCGTTTCCCTCCCAAATCTATACCTCCTGCCAACACGCAAACTTGGATCACACCCTTGTCCTCAACACCGAAGCACGTCCTCATAGCAGACAGAGGAGAAGCGACACGTTCCACCTGAGGCTGCCTGGCACGTGACGGGAGGTGGTGAGTTCAAGGACTCTGCTTTTAGCTAGGATTCAGAAAATGTCTCTCCGCCTTCTCCTCGCTTGTCCTGCCTCAGGTTTCACTTTGCCGCTGTCCGTCTGAAGTGTCCAATCCCCCGCCCCAGTCTGAACTCCCTTTTGTCTCTGTGCTCAAGTTCACCTCTCTGGTTACGCGGCACCACACCGCCTGGTTATCCTCTTCGCCTTCGTCCCAAGCCATGCACAGAGTGCAGATAGCATTAGGGGGTCGGTGGCGGGGAGGGCAGGGGGGGTACTCGATGCCTTTAATGTGGCCTTGGCCCCGTGTGTCTCCTGCCTGGTGGACTGATCCGTGAGCTGAGGGTCCCAGCCTCCACCCCGAGTGATTGATGGCTGGGATGCCCTCTCCTCTCGCCCTCCGCGCCCCACCCCCGGCTCGGCCGACAGCATAGCGTTTCATGAGCTCATCTGCGTGGCGCCCAGGAGCTACACCTCAGACAGAGGCACCACGCTCCGTCTCGTCTCGCTCCACATGGCTCCCTGGAGGACACAAAGCATGTGTGACCTCCCTTTACCGAGGCTACAGCCTTGTATCCGCGACCCCTCGGCACCCTCGCTGTATCATCACTGTGTCCATGGCGAATCTCTCTGACAGACAGACTACACGGGCTGCAAACACGGGAATCTAGCACAAGTCAAGCAGATTTTTGATGACATATTTACCACAAATGTTGACATGGAAAAACAGACCATGAAGCTGAATTCTTCTCTGGGACATCATGGGTTTTGAGGCAATGTGATCATTCCCATTTATGTCTTTGAACATTGCAGTTACACTCCTATTGCAAGATTTACCGCTAGTATGAGGATCTGGAGTAAATTCCGTTGATGTGTAGCGGTTGATATTTTTTACATTTGCGTTCAAAATCTTCAAAACTCGTAAATGTCGTAAGAATCCATTGCCTTCCCTACATACTCAGGCGCCGGCGCCCAGTTGTCCTATCTTACCTTCACCCCATGTTGAGAAGTTAGCCTCCTCGGCATAGGGGGTTGGGTGGGGAGGTGGGGGACATTCCAAGTGGGAAGGAATCTGAGGACACAGATCACCTAATCTCGGGGGGCTGAAGCAGCACCTGTTGGGACAGCGCTGGGGCGGAAGGGAGACACCCTGCTACACATTGACCGATACATGCTCCTCTGTATCGGATTGTCCTCCCTTCCATTTGACAACCACCTGTCTATCAAACAGGGCTCAAAATAAAAATGCATCTTTTATTTCTGTGGGCAAATGTTTACTCTGCCAACAAGCCATCAAAGTCTTGTTAAATATCCGCACATGGTACCATACCTCGTCGCCGTTGGACCGCAATTCACACCCTCAAAGAAATATTGATGTTTCATGGAAACCTTAGAGTGAGCCAATTGCCACGAGAGCATAGCTGAGCGAGTCATCCGACCCAAATGAAACCAGACCATTCATGTAAGAATAGATCGCCAATGAAAAGCCATACAATACACTTGGCCTGTCATGCCTGACAGCCAATCAAATATAATCGTGGACAGCTGTCCAACAGCCTGAAAGGTGACCATGTGCTGCGAGGGACATGGAGCGTGGACATAAATCACTGAAGGGGACACTACAGTTGCTACTTGCGTCTGTCCACGGTGAAGACTTGTTCAGAGATCCAACATTCCTGTGCCTGATTGTCCCTGAGTCCAGTAACCAGAATTTTACACGTTTTTATGCAGATTTTTTTTTTCAGAACAGAATTATTGTTATTATTGTTATTGATTGTACTGCTCTGATTCTCACAGTTTTAGTTTTTGGGTGCAGTTAATGTAAACTAATGAAATATGGATTGCATTAAATTCTGATTAATAGCAAAAACAGTATTGTTTATTTTTGCACAATTTGTTAGCCATTTTTTTTTCACCAGTATGGAAACATACTGTTAGGAAACACATACTTGAAAACGATTTACATACTTGGAATACTTGTTGTGATCTATTTGCCGTCCTGTCTCATTAGTGATTTATTTGTGCAGCGTTTTTTTGTGTGGCAAGGGTACCTCAAATTCAGCTAGCAGCAAAAACATTTTCAAATTCCAAAGGTTTCGATAAGTTCTGACAAATCACACTCAAATTAGAAACTGGCCCTCCCCATTTGTAATTCCCTGATGTGCTGCGATTGCATCTGTGAGGAGTACCTGTTATGAAAGCTTTGCACGCTGTGCCAACATGTGTTTCACGTGTAGACTGCAGTATGCTCTTGTCATCGCACACCTACAGAGATTCTGGATCTTTCTTCGAACAAGACTGTTAACGTTGCTCGAGGAGGTCTAGCTCTCCTCTTGTCCAAGGTTATTTAAACTAAACTAACCATCCCTGTAAATGTTTCAAATCTCTCACAGCACGGGCCACAGCCTAATGCCTGACAGAGGAGCGCTGCTTTGCATGTAGCCTGATTATTATCTGCTACACAAATTGCTAGCAGCTGGGTTGTTCATGGCTGATGGTCCCATAGTTTATGTATTGAAACTGTTGGAATGTGGACAATTACCACTTTCGCTTTCTCACAAAAAACCCTCAACCAGTTTACACAAACGGTTCTCTTGGAAATCTTACTTAAAAGGGCTTTACGAGCCTCTGGGGCTGCTCGGAGCAGATAAAGTATTTGCCTCAGTGGTCTACTTTGGTGCAGTCCTCTGGTGGCGAGGACAAACAACATAGACGAGGACCTTTTCGGCAATAAACTCTGCCTTTTTCCACGTAATTTCTCTTGAACCGGGCGAGTCCTGCGCACTAACGAGGTTTGGTGAGGGTTGAAACATGCTGTACCACCCACCTCAAAGGTCTGCTGAGGGTTAAACCGTACCAGACTCGAGGGTGGACTACTATATCTCTGCTGTGATTTAGGGGTCAGAGAAAGAGGAAACCGCAGGGATGTTAGTCGGCATGCAGGTGAACTTTCCGGAGAAAAATCTCTCCCCTTAGTTCTCGCTGTTGAATCATAAACTCATTTGTCACAGTGCGCGCCGGACTTGTTTTCATGTTTCGACTTTGCGAGCGATCCTCAAAGTTCATGCCTCGAGATTTGGGGTCCTTTGAAAAGGCCCAATTATCCTACCTATTGCTGCTGTAATTTCCGTTTTGAACTCGTATCAGATTTTTTTTGGGGGGGGACGTGGAAAAAACAAGTAATATAAGAGAAAGAAATAGACTGGAAAGAGTTGTGTTGTCTTCTTGTCAAGAGCTGCTGAGCACCTTGCAAGTGGTCGAACAGTTTAACCTATAATTACGACAATTAAAATAATACTCATATTAACAAAGAAAAATTGCTTCCAAATGGTCTTTCACATGCACAAGGAAGAGAAATAAAAACACATGGCACAGCGGGTTTTAGAATTTTGGCACCAGAGCATGACATGTCAAATCTAAATTAGCCTTGCACATACATGAGTAACTCTGGCCAGTTTTATGGTACCACACACTGCACGGGAATACTCTGCAGTACCTCTTCCGTCTGACTAGCAAACTTTTAATTTCCAGGAGCTGAATTCATGCCTCTGCTCCATATTGATGATAGAAATAAATATCCACTTTGTTGCTAAACCATGCTCTCACAATGCATGCTGGGAATTCACAATGTGCTTTGCTAGGCATGGCTCCAAACTCTGCGAGCAACAAGTCAGATGATTCTGAAAGTGCTCAGTGGATTTCTGAGAATTGTTAGTGGGTAGTTCAAAGATGGGAGAGGCGACGGAGACACTGTGCCAACAGTGCACAAATATGTGAGTGTGTATTTAGTGTGTGAGTGTGTTTGTGAGAGGTGATCATGGTAACATTACAGTACAGCAGCTTGATGTAGGTAGTTACTCGCGTGTTGCTGGTTCGCCATGTTGCTGACCTGCCTGATGATGCAATTCATTAAAAATTTCTTTGAAACATTCGGGCAGGTTTTCATGGAAATTTGACATTGAAATTGGATGCCGATGGCGCATGTATTATTCCGTCTGGTATTACAGGAAAGTGGAAGTATTAGCATTTTAAATACAAAAAAAAACGACTCTGGTCGGAGCCCTGGGAAACTCCACGAGTTACATGTACGCAGTAACGGTCCACAGAATTCCACATGGACATCCAAGATGTCCGCATAGAAACCTCAATAAACACAAAATACGTGAATAAACACATCACTCTGATGTTCCACATATAAACTTTTGACACATTAAGGCGCATATCCCATGTGTTAACCGGCGAAAGAAGCAGCAGGAGCTTTTAGATTCTTTTGAGGCTTTTTCTCCAGCGCCACATGCATGTGTGCCTGTGTGCGTACGTGTGTGTTCAGACAAAGAGCAACATTCAGTACGGGATAATACTGTAAATACTGCGCATACCATCCTGACATGTCACAACCTTTTTGTGAGGAAAATTGCAGGGGTTGACATCAAAGTCAAACGTACAACTCTGAAATCAAAATGTCAGCCGTATGCCCTATAAAAATCACTGGACCTCTCACTCCTGTGACGAAGAGAAACAAGAGAGACTCCAAAGTCAACATAATTCCTCCTAGTCCTCCTCCCACCGCCCCCCAAAAAAGAGGTCCATTCTCATGTTTTGCGCCGCTTTGCTGCTCATCAGCGTACTCTTAAAGAGACCTCTAGCGTTATTACCGCTCGAGATTTTTTTTCTCACTGTTCTTCTGGCAAAAGTGACCTAATATCCAGTAACAGCCCTCCCAGTGTAGCGCTGATCTATAGGTCTGTTTTGTTGAGGCGTATGAGGGAGTGATCAGAGGCGTCCTGCAGACAGTATCACACTCCTGACCCCGAGCATCAGTGATTGATGTCGAACACGGCCGTGAAACCCAACAGGGGTTGTTGCACTTTTGATTTTTATTGGCCGGCATCACAGACCTTCTGCTCATTGCGGTGAAAAGACGTTTTATATCGGTGCCGTACGAGGCTTTCTAAATGCTCGCCGTGGACGTAATAACATGTTCGGGTCAGGGAATTGAATTCTTGTCCTATTTGCAGAGACAACAATATACAGAGCGATGCCCATATGACCGTCACTGGAGCCTGGTGATATATTATCATCTGTGTAATGAGAAAAGTCACTGTTACAACACATTAATCTGCTTTGTAGTGGGACGAGAAGCACACAGAAGCCTTGTGGAGACTGGGTGAGAATTTCCAGCTGCATGAGCTGATTTGTGGTCAGATTCTTGTTTCTCTTGGTATGGCGGCTTGTGAACTTTAGGCTGACAAGGCCAATAAAGTCTCTTCAAACTAGGCGTGATGCGGAGAGAGTCAGCTTATTTGTGTAGTGGGAAAATATCAAAGACTATCCGGCTTCTCTGTGGACAGGTAAAGTATAAACTTTAGTATCAATGTGGTCTGCTGCTTTGATTTATTGTACAAGTATATCTCAAGATATATATTTAAAAAAAAACTAAGAAAAAAAAACTACTTACATTATTAAGTTTCTGGAGAAGCAGCATTGTGTGATTTTTGTACCATTTTTCCTCTTTTTTGCTTTTAATCATGTTGACTTGGGCCAGTGTAGTGATGACAACAGGAGAAGAGTAGGATATTGGTTTTAAGTGTCATGACCTGTATTTCATTTTCCAACCTCTGGCTTAATTTAGTAGTTTCTGTTCATCTCCCTGTCTGTGTCCTTCCTGTCTATGGTTGCTGTCCCACACTTATGAGTTTCACCTGGTCGTCATTGTGTCGTCCCTTCATGTGTGGAGACACAGCCCTGGCCTTTGTGTCTTACTTTATCATGCTGTTGTCTTAGCTTCATATGTCTTTATCCGAGATCCCCATGCTTTTGTCCTCGCTTCTGACATCTTTGTCCCAGCTTCTCATAACAGAGTTTAAGCTTCTCGCGTCTCAGTCCACACCTAAAGTTTTCGCTCCTGATGTCGGATTGATTCTGCCTGCCTTTGTTATCCAGATGCCCCAGATTGTCGACATGTATCTGTGCTTATGTCCTGTTGATGTCAATCCTGTGCCTATGTTCTCCTCGTTGTATGCTGCCTGAGTTGCGCCCCCTGTGTGCTAGTTGCTTGCGAGCTTGCTCTGTAGCTACACATATGCATTGTGCTGTCCTTTGTTCGGGTCTCACTCTGTTTATCCCTACGCCCACATATTCATCGCTCTGAGGTCCATTTTACAAGGATTTCATATTGAGTTAGATCTGGGATCATTTCAGTTTCTCATGTTACATGGCCTGTGTTTTTGGTTACTGTTTGTGTCCCCCATTTATAATTAAATGAAGTTGTTTTGAGCTCGCCTTCCCATCGTTCTACGTCGTTCTCTCCTCCACTCCCCGCATATCCTGCTAGCTCTGTATTTCTCCCATGATGCGTGACAGTAGGATTTTATCCACCTTATTCCTTGCTCCCATAAGGCCTTGTGTAAAGTCCGGATGAGACATCCGGCGCGTACCTGAACGGGCGAGTATTTACATGTTACGAGCACTTTCGTCAAATGTATGGGACAGGAGACATGTGGGAACGCCAACTGTCACAGCTAAAACGGAAAAATATCATTATCCCTGGCAATGCTACTGCTTATGAGAGGCGGGAGGACGGCCTGTAGAAGAGGCAGTAACTTCCTGACTCACTTGCTTCTGATGATGAAGTGCTGAGCAAGTTAAAAAAAAAAAAAAAAGCTCTGAGACCCATCAATATCTTCAGAGCATAATGGAAGGACGGAAGGGGATAAAACTATGGTATTTTTTGTTTGATGCTGCCCTCCAGTATATACCATAAACACATGTTGCATTTTAACTGCACACAAAATCATCATACTTTATGTTGTCATCACCAGACAAATAACGATTCAGTGGTGTGTCTTCCATAAAACTGACTTCATGCCTGATCTTCTCATCACACTGCTGTCGATCCCTCTGACGATCTGAGCAACTCTTTTACAGTGGTTTGTCTAAAGCCAGACAAAAAGCAAGATGTGATTTTCCACGGTTGGGTTTTTATTAACAAAATGAAGCAAGCCTACCTGTAGCATTTTGAGTGGTTTCCTCAAATTCAAGCCAGCAGGAATAAGGCAGGTACCCACACAAGGATTCTTTTGCAAACCAGCGATGGTTAAGTATGTCGTGACACGTACTCGTAATTTTACTGTGAAAATTAAACTATCCATGAAGAGCCAGACATTGGTTAGCCAATGGCTCACTGCTACTTCCTTTATCACAAAGGCAGTTACTCGCAGAAATAAGAATTTCCACAGTAGTATTACCTGGAATAAGGTAGATCGGTCAGAGAGAATTTTCTTAACACCCTAATGAAGAGGCCTTAGTCCACACCCTGAGACCTTCCCTCAGTCATGATTAAGCTACATACTCATGTCAGTTTCCAAAAACATACATCAACATGGTCACAAAATGTGGTCTCAGCATGGTGGTCAACAGAAATGCGAAGAGAGCACATCACTGATATCAGTTTAGATAATGTCAGAGGTGCAGAGTTCACATACAAGTTCAACTTATCTCCCTCTGCTACTCCAGGCTACTAGATGTGCAGAGTTGATATTGTTGGCAGGAAGCCCTCCTGACTATTTAACGGACAATTGAGTGAGCCATAGCCAATGTGTGGGGGAGCAGGGGGGGTAGTTCAACCGAAGGGGACAATCAACCACAGCATGACCAGGCTGGGACTCCAACAGATGCCGTGTGTGGAAAATTGCTGAGTAATGGCTTCACTCCTGCTACAGCCCGCACTTATGGAATAAAATTCACATAACACCAGTTGAAAAGTCTACATCCACTCTCACTTTACAGTCCATCCTGCACACATTTACAATATTTTGAGCTCCTCGGAAGGCTGGAGCTTGTGTGTTAAAGCCCAAAACATCTTTCAGGTTGGACAAAACTGAGTTTGGAGTACTTCGTTCTTTTTGTCATGCATGTTCCTTCAAGAATTCCACAACAGTGCACTAAACTGAAGCTACGAATGAAAACAATGCAACGTGTGCTCTCAATTGACTAGGTTCTGGCAGTTCATTTTGCAATTTTCTACGAAAAAAAGGGCAAATTTATCGTGCATAGTTTATGCCGGAGAAAAAGGTCCAAAACGTTGTATGTATGCAGTAAAAGCCTTGATCCCGTGATGTTAAATTCCCTTCCTCCAGCGTCCACAGAATGCGCTCAGAGCACATGGGGGAGATGTAAAACGCTGGCTGCATTTTTCCTCCACATTTATGCATACTCAGAGAGGAGAGACGGAGAGCCATGGTTTATAATTCCCTGATTTCTCTGGAACATGCATTGAAATGTAAACGAGTATAATAAATTCACTTTTAAGTGCCTTCCTGGGACTTAAGCACATAGTCTGGACTTCAGGAACTCTCATACTTTCATTAAAAGGCCACATCGTTTCTCGTTAAAGAAACAATGTCCATCTCATGGAGTCCTCGACATCTGTGCTCGGGGAGGTTACAGCTTGAAACACGGCCCGGTCGTGGGGTGGGGGCTGCAGCCGGGCTTTCATCAGTATCTCCTCGCGCTTTACGAAATGAGTCTCTCATAGCTGCAGCGTGACACCTTGTTGATTTCGTCTCCTGTAGCTCCCTTTGTTTATGTAGTGTTGTTTCTACCGAGGCTCCGCTCGCTGATAGATGATGACAATAGCCGGGCAAACAGCTCGCGGTAATGATGTTTTAATATGCATCTCACGGGAGGCAGGCTGGGCTGTGGACCCGGCGGAGGGAAGAATTTCTGTTATGGATGTATACATTACCGCCGAGGCCTCGGTGGTTTTGACACAGGAGCTCTTTTCAGGCACTGCAGGATGCAAGTCAGGCCGGGAGAGGAAGAGGGAAGGAAGGTGTTGTCTCCTTCCTTGTGAGAAATACGTCCATGGAGGTTCTCAGTTATTCAGGTTGTGAGATTTACGTTGAAGTTAAATCGTCGCAACTCAACCCAATGCTTGAAAACACTTTTTTTGAAATATCTGAGGGTATGAGTGACTAAGACGTTTGAAAGAGTTAGAGCAGGTTGCACGAGATAGACTCTGACCCACAACAATTGTCTCCACTTGTATTATTCTCCCAACTACTGTACATAAGCGCCACGCTTGAAATCTTTTAAGTTTATCAGGCCAATAGCATTGCATACCGTCTTCATCCCCTAACTGGATTCCCTGCCCTGTGTTGATCTTTCTGTACCAACCAAGTCCAGCTACGAGAGTTCAACTTCAGCTCACCTTCACAAATGCTCTCCCATTAGTACACATTTGACATTGTGTCGGGGAACAATTGTGAATTACTGCGTTTAGTGACCTCACTGCCTGAACATTTCATGCCCCGAACGCTGTCTTTCTTGTTTATTAGCAAAACTCTGAAGCTTGTGAGGCATCAATCAGCAAATCCACCCTGTCAACATTGGCTGGTCTTTTTTTTTCTTTTTTCTAAAAGTACAGTTATAGCAACAGAGTTAAAGAGTTACAGACAGAGAGTGAGACAGGGGGTGAGAGAGAAAGATGGAAGACAGGAGCGCAGAGTGTAGCTATGTGCAGGGGAACTCGGGAGGCACTGGGGCGTAATTTAAACAGGCGACGGCTGTTGCAGAGACAGGAAATGAGAGGACGCCTAGTTCCTGGGACAGGACTGAATTGGATGTTTCAGACTCAGACCGGTATCAGAAAAAGGAGACTTATATGGCGTTGTTAAGCGCAACAGTAAGGTCATTGAGAGCAGCATTTCCCTCTCTGATCACAGACTGGCTTGTCAGCACCACTATCTGGGTCCCCACATCTCTCCCCAATCATTTCAATGGCTTGAATTCAAAGTCTTAAATTCATGCCGGAGCTGAATAAGACCTCCTGCGGCTCTGCCTGTTTATAAGCCTCCACTCCACTCTTTAACGCTGACCGCTTTGATTTGAAATTTTTCGGGGGGCAGTTTCATCCGAGGGAAGGAAGTCGAGTTGAAACAGCGAGAATTATTTCAATATCACAGGATAAAAAAATATGCTTAAGCGTGGTCTGAGAATGCCCAAGCGACTGGGCCCTTTTTTGGGATTTTGCTTTTTTTTTATTTTTTTTGTGGAGGTGGGTGGTTTTGATTTAAAACAGACTCCTACACATTACCATGGTCTGAGCGTCGCTGTGCTCCAGCTTCACTCGCAGCTTAGGAGCAGGCGGGCCCGGGCGGCTCTGGACTGTGTAATACCAGGGCCATCTTGTGAGTTCCCACTACTCAGCCAAATAAAGAGCAGAGTCCAGTGCCAGCCCACCAGATTACTGCCCCTAATCAATCTGATTAGTCTGCGAGGGCGGACACCTCAGTCCACATCTGGACTGCGTGCTCCGACTCCCCGCAGCCCTTGTCTGGCAGCGGCCTGAGGCGAGGCACTCGGCCAAACGGTAGACCTGATTCGACTCAAGCTAGTGACGCCAATGGTGGCAGCAGAGCGGGCGTGTGTTTGTGTGCGTCAGGAGCTAGCGTTGCGTTAAAGACGCTGCCGCCAAAATCCGGGGAAATGAGGCATGGAAAATAATCATTGGAGGAATTTCTCACATACATTAAACGACTCGATATAAGTCTGGTATTATGACAGATGGCATGAGAGGAGGGATGGCGGGCTGCAGACGGGGATCATGGGAACCGACGTATCTCTTCGTTTTATATGACCCCAATCTAGCTGCTCAAATGAATTAATTCCACAGTAAAACTTTGAAGCACTCCCTTGGTGAACTCACTTCTACTGAGCTGTGGCAACGCTGAAACACAAGGCGGCCGAGCGGCGGCCCAGCTTTCCCTCAACTTTCTCCACTCGTTCTGACTTTGGGCTACAATAACAGACGTGTAAGTCATTCCAGGCCTCCTATTATAAACAGGTGTCACTTTGGTGATAAAAAATGACATCTTAATTTGGGGGCGAGACGCTTTGTCAGAGCGGATTAACACATCATCATCCACCATTTATTTTTATTGTGCCAGCATCATGTAGGTGGAGGTCGGCCATGTCAGCCGCTCTCTCTGGGCTCACCCGCTCCCCGGGGAGCGGAGGAGTGACGGGCCCCAGCCTTGATGACTCTGACAGCGAGGAGGGAGGAACCTCCCGACAGGAGATACAGACGACGTGGGCGCCTTCAGGGAACAGATGGGGCATCTGGGATTTACAGTACAAAAATAAACAACTCTATAAATTGCCCGGCTGTCGCGTTTGAAACTTTTCTGGATACTTTTGCATTTGCATCTCATTTGTTCCAGAGCCACACGCTACGTCCCCTTCATCAGAGGAGCAGATGCGTCGATGCAGATTTTTTTTTTTTCCTCTTTCCCTCCCGTGTTTAAATCGACTCCTCCAGCTGTAGATCAAATCATCTCCCTCCTTCAATCTCGGCCTCGTTCGGAGATACTCCATCATTATTAATGTGTTGTAGCGCTCCATCCTTCACCGTCTAGCCGTGCAAGGGGAGCTGGCAGGCCTGTGGTCTCCACAGGCTTGTGCTTACTGTGTTTATGGACACACCCGGCACTTACCGTCTGTTTCTTATAAAGAATATCAAACGTTGTGGGAGGGAGAGGGTTGGGGGGGTGAACGGAGCGGAGC
>OMPJ01006282.1:1525-18761 GCA_900312935.1 Carapus acus | reverse complement strand
CCCCTCCTTCGCTCCTTTTGAGTGTGTGTGACATCAATCTGAGCGCTCCTCCTTTTATTCCAGTGATCCCTGCGCGTTTGCCCACATTTGACATTTATACGTCTACAACCTCTTCAAAGAATATTTACTCCTTTTTTGGCAGAGCTTTGTATTTTGTCACTGTAGAAATATTTCCAAACAGACCTTTGAGGGGAGAGATAATCCATCAGAATCTGCTGGTGGGATTTCTCAGACTGAGGATTATCCTCAGAACGTCTCTGGCGTCTCATTTTTGGCTCCAATCCTCCACCTGCAGGTCCTGCAGGCTCCGGCTCCTCATGCCCCGATTGGCTGGGACTCGTTGTTCAGCGATTTGTGGAGGATTTGCATCATAGCGCACCAGGGATGCCATTTCTGGTGAATTTGACCTTATTTTGTTGTGTTCAGGCCAGGGTCACACTTTGCCTCTTAGAGAGCAGCGCTGCAGGAACAACACCTGTGGAGGGATAGAGTGTGTGTGTCTGTGTGTGTGAGTGGGGTGGGCAGGTTGCTGCAGGTGGGTGGGTTCCACACACTATTAGCTTAGAAATGTGTGTATCCACCTTGAAAAACAGTTTGTTTGCTAAATTAGCTTGCCACAATAGCAAAGCCGCTAAGAGCCTCATCTTGTTCAATCGGACATTTCCACCGGCTCTGTGTTGTCGCCAGAGTTTGTCTCTCGGCCCACTTTCAATCTTCATGCTAAATCTCCTCGTTCTCTGGGGGAACACGACTCCCCTGTCGCCCTGAGACGAGAGTGCAGTGATGGGCAATGGAGGCAGGACGGTGCTGGATCCTTCTCCTCTTCCTCATAGATTCAGATTTCCTAGAAATTCCCCCAAAAACATGTTTTATTCCCTCTTTCTCGGTTGATTCCAGCCTGTTGGAGCGCCGTGTTGGCGTGTCGCTGTTATTTGCAGCGTCCTCTGCGTCTCCACCGAGGTAGGAGACTCCTCCTGGTGGCTTTGATTGATTCCTCTGCTTCCGTTATGCACCCAGCGTGCCAAGCCAACATGGCAGACGCTAAATAGGTCGTTGCTGCCGTGTCACCGTCTCTCAGTGGGTGAAGGCGGAGACAGGAGCTCCTTTCTCTCATCTTATTTTTTTTTTTTAAGCACCGCACACACTTAAATGCTGTACTTGTTTTTCTTGGAGGGTTTCCTAGGACCGAAGGGTGGCTTAGGTCCCTGAGTCCGCTCTTGTCATCGCTCTGTCTGACCCGTCCTTGGTCTCAGGTGGTCCATCGTTCCCTCCTCTACCCAAACAGCCCCCGTATTTGACCTTGATGTGTGTGCAGGGACGCCCCGGTGTGAATCGGGCCAGTTTGTGCTCGTAGGGAACGGTTCAGTTAAGGGTCACTCCAAGGTCAACGGGGGGTAGTTACTGCAGCTCAAATGAGGTTTCGGACCAGAGGACGTGGACATGGAGAGTCCATGGGGCTTAATGATGCTGGAGATGCACCCAGCTGAGTCCTGATGGGCTTGGTGTGTGTGTGTGTGTGTGTGAAGAGCTGGGCTGGTGAGTCGTGCAGGCCACTGTCACTTAGGCTGATGATTACCTCAGTCAGTATTATTACAGTAATATCTGCTATGATTATTGCAATCCTATCTCCTACACCATTTAACTACTTAAACTCATCCTGCCTCATGCCTAAAAATGTCCATCAATTCTTCATCTTCTTTCCAATTCTTCGTCCTCTTCCTCCCTTCATACTGTGAGTCATCAGCTGCTACACCCACGATCTTCAAGTCTTCCCTCACGACATCCACAAACCATCTCTGCTGTGGTCCTCAGCTCCTCATACCTGGCAGGAGCGAGTGGTTCATCTTCATCACCCTCTGTCCACCATATCCGCCATCTCTTCTCTGCATGGGACCAAACTATCTCGATCTTGCCTCTCCGCTCCGTCCTCATCTCTATCCCCATCCAACCTGGTTACTCCCGACAAGAACCTCAGCATCTTCACTTCTGCCACCTCCATCATTCTCCCGTCCTTGTGTCTCTTTGATTTTTGTGCGATGTACGTATCCCCCAAAGAAGGTAAACACGGCCACATGGAAAATGACACCGTTTGTGAGATGTAGGACCGCTGGGCAAAGGATTCAGACTCAGTTTGGGATTGTTAAGTGTGTGTGAGGACGATGTGTGTGTGAGTGGCGGTGGGGGGGGGGAGCTGTGAGGCAGTGGCAGAGGTCTGTTGGAGTCACAGTGGGTAAGCACTCCTGCAAAAGGTCACGGAACAACCTTCAGTGAATAACAGGCACTTTATCACTTGGAAACACTGCTTGTGTGTGCGTGTGTGTATGTGTGTGTGTGTAGGCCATGCCTCCGCCTCTCCAGTCCCTCTCCTCCCTCCAATCCCACCATTCACACTCTCATCTGGGCGGCATCCATCTCTGCCATCTGCATCACGCTCGCTACACATGTTCCAAGATGGCCGCCGCCCGTCCCTGGCACCGCCCGTTTTCCTCGCCTCATTCCTCAGACGCTTATTTATCCTCAGTGCTCAGTCTCATTCAGTTTGCGGCCCGCCTGTAAGCTATAGGGGATCAGGGTGGTAATCCCCGAGCCAGAGGTCTGCTTGGCGCCGGCGTGTTGGGTTTAGCGACTAAACTGCCCACATGCCTGTTGGCGGGGAGCCGGAGAGTTTGCTGGCATGCCTGAGATACAAATTTGCCATAAGCAGCCTAATGGAGGCGTACGCACACACATGCACACACACAGATTACAGCTAACAAGCAGGCCTGAGCGTCGGCGGTGGACTCAGCTGTCGCACCATTTCATGTTGCCACGTTTCTCTCCGCTCTTGGTCTTAATTAAGATGCTGTCCTAGCAGAACGTTTTGTTTCGTACGAATGATCATATCATTGGCTTTACAAAGAGGAAAACCTCCCAAACCTCCAAATGAAAGATTTTCTTGATAGACCTTATCTTGGCGACTCTTCCCTTCTTCCGGGATTCTCTCGGTTGCCCCCCACCGCCCACCATGGTCAGAGTTTATGAGCCGCCAGCTCCAAAGGGTGCAAAGTTCTGCTCAGGGTGTGAAGACGTGGCGTGGCAAAGCGTGGACTGGCGCAGAGATTCCTTCCTCCTCAGTTCTCCTCCACTCGCCCAAAACCCTTAATTACACCAGAGGGAGGGAGGGCTAATGATGATGTTCCGCAGGGTGGTAATTACACACTTATGACTAAGAGGGCATCAGTCATCTCCACTTAGCTCAGCCTGTGTCCTTGGCCACACACACACACACATGCACAGATGGACACACACACAACAACAACAACACACAACAAACTTCATCCAGTGAACCACTGAGAGTTATTAAATTTAATTCCTTCTTTGCAGAATCATTGCAAACCAGACTGATGTGTGCTGCTGAGCAAAGAGCATCTGGAGGCTGTAGTGAAAGGTTTTGTTTATCGTTCGTGCGTCACGTGTTCGTATACTAGAAGGAGTGAGCGAGGCAGCCGGCTCACGATTTTGCTCCAGAGTACCGACCATCGCCTTCCTTGTGATGGTTAAAGTCTGAGTTGTCCCGCAGTTCTGCTCTGCTCTGCTCCGACACTGATCTGTCTGTGATATCCTCTCAGCGTTGTGATTTCCTGCTCGGCCTTTTAAAGTGGGCTCCTTAAGTTGTGGAGCACTGGATTAGTGCCTCGCTCAAGGGCACTTTGGCAATCACGCTTAGCAACCCCTCTGTCTCCGGGCAACCACTGCTCCCTCTGCACCTGCAGGAATAATGATGATCTCCCACAGAAGAGAAACAAAGAGAGGTCCTCTGAGCTGTTTTTGCATTCCGTCTTGATTTTGACCAAAAGACTTCTTTCTGCATCGTGAATTCAGGATGCGTTGCTGAGTTGGAGTACAAGGAAAGAGAGTCCTCGCCCTCGCGGTGACTCTTAATATCAAGTGGGACTCTCTGTTGAAGTCGAAGAGATGATTCTCTATTCTATTGTGTCTGGCGTTATGCAGATCAGAGGCTCTGGACCCACAGCAGCGTCCCCTGCCCGGCTCTTTAGCCCAGGACGCGGCGTTAATTGTTATTTCCCGACACGTCCATCGTTGGGGAATGACCAAGAGACTGAAGCTTTCAGAGGCAAAACAAATGATGACACAAGTGATTATGGATCCAATTAGAGCCATTAAAACCGGCTCGGGCAAAACCTCACGAGTCCACCGAGTTAATAGAACAATTATGGTGGTGCAGAATTAATCAAAGTTACCACACATGAGGAAAAATGAAATTACCACCGAGACTGAGAAAATTAAACGCCAAGCAAAATTGGGCTTATTGGTGGGGATTAAAAGAGTAACAGCCAGTCATCATTTGGTTTAGCACAGATGATTAGAATAAATAGGATCAGAAGTCACAGTTTAGCACCAACGATCAGGGTTTCAAAGGTGAATGCGGCCAAGTTGAGGTTATTTCTGCAGATCTGTTTCCCCTGTTTCTGCAGATTGGCTGTACGAATGGTGCGTGTGACATGTGTGAGCTCACATCTTGCTAATTAAAAGTCTGCATTTGCTATTGTGAACAAAGCATGTGAAGCTTTCATGGAGCTCCTCGACGGACGCTCCGCTCGACTGAGCAGCCTGGAAACCCCTTAGCACAGAGGATAAGGGCGGCCTCTGCCTTTGTGAATGTGGCTTATCGGTTCCAGATTACATTAGCGAAACATGGCCTGTTCACAGTTGTGAGGAGAACCTGCGAGGACCAAACATCGCTTAGAATGCAGGGGCATGTTAGCCGTCACCATCCGTCAGAAGCTGAGGAGGAGTCCATTATGCCGTCTCAAGGGGAAGACGTCCGCTCTCTTAGCCTCGTGTTTCTCCGGCTTGAGCCGAGAAACATGGAGCTGATGTTTCCTGTTGAGGCAGCAGACATGTTGGGAGTTATTTTACTGTCCTTGCTGTAGCAACAGTTTGACCCCGGCATTGATTAAAGGTCTGCATGTGCAGCCATCGTCCGCCAAGGACGTTGTTGTCATAGTAAAGCACAGCGAGCGTCCTCGCAGGTGTCTCAGAGGTCCATTTAAAAGACTTTGAACTACAGGAAACAGTAAATACAACAGGCGTTCCTCTCCTCCTAATCCCCTCTGGCCCCACACTGCTGTGATTTATCTTTGTCGGGCAGGCTTGGCATTATATGCCTCTGTGCAGGAGACATCTTCATGGTGAGTTAACAGAGGAGAGTGTGTTAAGCCCCAGTGATGGTCCGTGGAAGGTGAACACACACACACACCGGCAAACCATATGACAGGCCTTGGACGCTAGTTCCTGCAGATCTATGTGGTATTTCTATCTGGTCTATGCCTGTGCACGAGCTGTGATCGTAGAAAAGTGTGTTCCCTCCCCACGGGTCCGTTCTCGTACCTTGGGTCAGAGTGAGAAGGTCCGATTGCCACATGGACCCTGGTGTCAAGCTGCTGCTCCCTCCATCACATGGATCAGCTGGTCAGAACTTCCACGGTCATCTCCACTGGGATTTTCCTCTGGACTCATCCAACTGGAAAGATGTGTAGAAATCCTGGGTCGTGCAGGTCATACCTCCCCAGTGTCTCTGTAGGCACGTGGAGTCCCCCGTGATTTGGAAGCTCTGACCGGGAACAGCGAGGCCTGGGTTGGTGGATGGATATTTTGTCCCTCACAGCCAAAGTCCCACATTTCGTGTGGACAAGTTTTTGCCACCACTAAGGTGCATTGTCCCACAAATCAGACATGGGATGAGTTTTCCACGGTTTGAGTCGTCGTCTCCCTCTTGTCCCCCTCGTCCCCTCCGAGTCCTGCCACAATGCGTCAGGCTGAGGGCTTCATCCAGGTTTGACAGTAATTAAATAGCAGCTGGTCCAGCCGGGGTGGCTGTGACCTTCAGGCCGCCATGAATTTCCTGCAGGGAGCGCCGAGGGGCTCTCAGATGACACGTGTGTAATCCCTCTGATGGATGAGACACAGAAACACACACACTCCGCTTACATAACATTGGTGTTGTCAAACTCTGGATTGGCTTTAGATTTATGCCTCACCGTAAAAGAGGAATAGGTTTGTATTGGGAAGCATGCTGAAAATATTCTCATGCAAACTCCTGACACACCTAGAAATGGGTATTGACCCCAGGAAGACCACATTGGAGGTTGAGGAACATTTCAGAATGTTCTGAGGACATTTACAAATGAAAGTTTCCATAGTTGTAGGTTCTTCTTTTTCTAGATTGTTTGCATGTTGATAGCAAATCTAGAAAATATTAATAATACCAAACAATGGGGTTGCATCTGTGTTCACTGGATGAGGTTGCACTTATTCAATGCTACTCCCACACAGGAGGGGGCAGTAGTGAGCTCTATTTTAGTAAATGTAATATGGGCGGCTTTTACTGGCAGCTGTTTCGCTTTAATTCAATTCAGTTTTATTTGTCTCGCGCCAATCAAAACAAAGGTTACCTCAAGGTGCTTTCCAAGATGGAGCACATTGAGCTCCTCAACATCCAAACATTGAAAAGCTATTTCATGATTCACCGCAATTTGTAAACTCTGCTTTTCCCCAATTGTTCCTGACCGCATCATAAGTAACCTCAAGTAATCTTCTCGAATCTCAAACGAAGCAGCCTGGTCTCATAAACGCCAGACTGGTGTTGCTGTAGTGGAGAAGTGGCGCTTTGCTTGGCCGGCGTCCAGCAGGTTCAGCAAATCAGACTGATTACGCCACACAAACACCACCAGGCTGCCAACAGTCTGGAGGAGAGAATCTCTCCATTTGTGCGCCTCAAAACAACAACACAAAGTTGGCATTGTACTCTGCGGCTCCAGCAGAAGCCGCTTTAGGGGTTGCCGTTACTTCCCCCGCTGACCGTTACGGAGGCAGCGCCAAATATCGCGCACTATTCACGAGGTTGGCGAATGCGACCCCGGGATTGCAGATTGTAGGCTGGCTAAAGTGTTTTCTGCTGTTAAAAGCGTTAAAGCAAAGAAAAAAAGTCCTTTCTCCCATTTTACAGCCTGGGCAGAGGGAACTCCTGGCCGCGGCCTTCACGCTCCATCCCAGGGTGCTTTGGAGAACAGAGAATGGGGACCGAGAACCATAAATCACGGGGAGAAATTGTTAAAGCCACATTGTTTGAGGTGATATTAGCAAAAGGAGTGAAGAGACTGCAGCTGCAGCAGCTAATCCTTGGCCTGTCTGTTTCGCTACACCATCGCCTGTGAGATTATTAATCTCCAGTGAAATGGGAACAAAAATATGTCGTCCCGAAGCTGATTTATGGACGCAGACGTGCGGCTTGCCGTCGCGTAGAGAGAATTACTCCCGGTTAAACGCTCAGAATGAAGCGGGATAACACCGCCGGCTGTGATTGGCAGGGGTTCGCCTCTAATTATAGAGGAGAGCCGGCGTGGCGTGGCCACGTGTGAGAGGCCGCCGGCGTCCGAGAAGTGCGCAATTAATCGGCCTTCGAGGGAGTCGGCCGTTCAAGCCACTGTTAATATCTGCCTCCATGTTCGAGGAGGCGAGCGAGAGGAAGAGTCGAACGTCCGCAGCCTCACTGCGGAGTTTGTTCCTCACGCTAAACTCAATAAAGGAGCAGGTTGTCTGCCAGAGCAGAGATGGAGAATGTGTGTATGTGAGTGACTGTGTGTGTGTGTGTGTGTGTGGTGCAGCAGGTAGAAAGAAGCAGCCTTCAAACAAACACTTCAGTCAGCGATGGTGGCTCGCCCAGGGAGAGACGGAGAGACTCGCTGGATTCTTACTTTTGTCCTTTGAAGAGCAAGAATCAGTCTAAGTGGGTCTCACTCCAGGGCCGCTTCATGGAACCGAGTGGAGAGCCATTGCGAGAATCATCTCATCTCCTGCCGTCATCTCGCCTGCTTGAACTTTTATATGAAACGCCTTTGTTTTCTTATCCAGCACTGCAGTCATCACACACACGCCCGCGCGCACACACACACGCAGACTCTGACTCACTCCCAGACACACTGACAATCAATTGTAGTCATCGTGCATTTAAGGCCTGTGTTAAAACCACAGCGCTCCTCTGATTGGCTTAACCCGAGTTAGGCCACACCCACTAACGCTGGACCACATGCTAGCTACTTTATTTACTTTAGTTATTTGGTTTTTTTCTTCTTCTGTGTGTGTGTTGGTGCTCAAAGTGCGACCACCACTGCAACTGCTCAGTATGAACTTGGCTGTACACTCAATCGGGATTAAAGCGAAACATTTTAACACGGATGGTGTTCAACAAATGGTCAAACTGAATAAAATTGAGGAGAGGATAACAAATTAATGTAGCGCTGATAATTTGCTCTGTTTTTTCTGGTTAGGCTTTGTCTCGGGAGAAGACAGCAGAAGAAATGAGATCTTTTGCAGTCAGTTTAAGTAGCCGTAACGTAAAACTCTCCCAGCAGCACTGTTTAAAGTAGAACATATAAAAGTAAGAACTGTGCTGTAAAAACAAGTAACAACGCCACTTTCACCCACTTACGTACAGTGGAATATAAATTAATGGCCGCGTCTTTACAACTCAACAAGATATGAAAGAGAGAGTGGAATGGGGTAATAATTCCGGAGGAGATCGTTTAGAGAGGGAATCTTCTGACTTAATGGACCCGAGAATTTATAATAACCAGATCTGATGAAGTGGAGATCTCAGCCAGGCGCCGCGTCTCTGAGACATCACCACCTAAGCGCCAAGGAGGACAGAGAATCGCTCCGTCTCTCCCTCTCTCCCTCCCACACTTCTTATCCAGGATGGTAGTTTCAGTCCAAAACCATAAATGACAGAAATACGTCTAGAGAAAGTGGTTAAACGTGTTTGATCATCCATTCAACGCAAGGATAGAGGAGGACAGAGTGGAGGGGCATCGCAGCCAGGCTGAAATGGAGGACTTACGAGATGGTGGCGAGGGCGGCCATGATTTTTGGTTTTAGGAGATGAGGATGCTTAGGTTGGCCTTGGGCGGAACCAGGCTGGATATGATTAGAAGTAAGAACTTAGGAAGGACACACAGAGGGTCAAGGTGGCAGGACTGAGGTTGAGACAGAGGACAGATGGCGGAGACATTGGACAGAGGATGTTGGAGATGGCGGTGCCACTTAGAAGAGGTGGAGGAGGACCACAGAGAGGGTTCTCGGATGTAGTGCAGGAGGACTTAAGGTTGGTTGGTGTTTGAACGGGAGGAGACGGATGATCCACTCTGGCGCCCCCTAATGGAAGCAGCCAGATGAAGCATTCCCCCAGAGAGAGCACTCCAGCAAATCCCCTCTGCACTCTTCCAACGCTCTCGCACCCCTTTGGCTCCCAGACTCGTCTGCAGTTGTCGTCAGCGTTCTCGCTCCCTGCGTGAGTGTGTACGCAAAAAGCCCGACGACATTAACACGTTTAGCATCAAACGTTCTGTTTATTTGCCAGCGATAATTAGCAACTTTTAATCACAACACCATCTGTTGGAGGTTCTAAGATTTGAGAATTCCAAAATCCCTCCATGGAAAACGTTGGCTGGTAGACCTGGTGCCTCCCTCAGCAGCAAAAACAATTAATTTCCATTCAGATTCCATTTAAAAGGCCGTTTTAAAAGGAGTGTTTGCTACTTCTCGGTGTGTGTGTGCGTGCCATGAATACCGATTTGCACTTATGGCAACAGTGCATTTTCTGTGTTTGTGTTGTATTTACTGTTGTGCTTTTTGAAAGAGACAGAATCAGATGGTGAAATGTCTTTTTGTCTCCCAGGGGGGAAATGATGCTTAGTTACTCCTATGAAAAATAGAAAAGTGGGGAATAGACGGATAAAAAAAAAGAAAACACAAACTGACAAAAACTGCGTCTCAATAAATTCGTGTTTAGAACAAGGATTTTTTTACACACACATACACTGAGAATCTCTCAGACCTCGGTAAAATTTATGACTAAATAAACATGAATACACACAAACCGGTTCTATCTGACTGTCCACCGTCAATCGTCTCCCCGCGGCCTCGTTGGCGCTGAGCGGGCCTCGTCTGTTTGGAGCCGGCGCCGCTCTGGCAGCGACCCGCTCGGCAGGTGGTCTCCATCACCGCTCGCTGTCTTCCAACCGCCTGCGCTGTCTTTTTTTGCGGGCGGCGTCTCGGTCAGCCGCGTGGGCGTCGCTTCCCGCTGCAATCTGCACGCGATTGTGCTGCAGATTTCCTGGCCGAGCAGAATCCGAGTCCGACCGGGCAGCGGCACGCTGGTCGCCCCCTGCTCATTAGGCAGGGGGGCGCCGCGCCTGCTGGGCCTGTGCGTGTACACACACTCACGCGGGTGCGCGTGTGTGTGTTTTGCTCGGGCCGGGTAAACACCACCAAACATCAGTCACGTCTCTGATTTACTCTCTTTCTGCCCGACATTCTTTGGTGGAGCGAATTTGTGTCTCAGCTGTGTGCGCGTGTTCACACTTGTCACAGTTTTCTGTTGCTTAGCAACATTCACAATCTACTCCTGTTTTGAAAATCTTGGACATTTAATTGAGTTAAAGTTTCTAAATACACAATTCAGCACTGAGTAACTTTCACTGCCGTGTTTGCTCTGTGATTCTGTTTGAATTCAATTTAAGTCCCGGCTGCTACATATTCTGTCCTATGATCTCTCTCTCTCTCTCTCTATCTCTCTCCCTCTCTCTCTCTCTCTCTCTGTCTCTCTCTCTCTCTCTCTCTCTCTCTTTCTCTTGCTCTCTTTTCGTTTTTACATCCCAAGCACAAGTCATGTGCCATTAATGTGAAGCCATGTTTTCAGATCGGAAAGTTAGAATTGTAAATTCAGCAGCGCGTCATTGAAATCTCGACGTCTGTATTTGCGAGTGCGGCCGCGACGAGGCGCTCGCCGATCTGTTTTGGAGGGAAACCTGCTGCCAGCACGGCACCTGGAGGAGGCCCGAGCCAATTTGCTCCGCGCCGGCCCAACGTTTTACCCTCCAATAACACTTAATGAAGCGTCTTGGAGGTCGGGGACGCGTCCGCGCCCCTCATATTTCACCCCCCACTCGACAGATTTGCTCCGAAGCGTCCAAATGTTGGCCAGATAAATCGAGGCGCAGATCTGTGGGTATCGACCCTCCCGTGACAAACTGCACCTGCGACGACACAACGCCGCTAACGTGAGCGCAGGTGACGTCAAGGTAGTTGTCTGAAATACGATTGGCGTGATTGATAAGTCCTGAGCCGAGGCGATTCATGTCGCCGCCACCTCCTCCGCTGACGCCGCTCGGCCAGCGACCGCGGCTCAGGCAAGGACGGTTTTGACGTTTGTGTCTGACAGCTGTTTTTTATTTTTCCCCGAACAAATTGGATCACAATTGAATCAGCAGCAGGGAAAGTCAATACAGCCACCCACTGGTGAATAATGGGAATTACAGGACGCAAGGAGAAGCGTGTGTGTTGTCATACGTTGCCATATTGAAGCCACTCGGCTGGGCCAGATGAAATAGTCCGACGGGCAGCTTGTGGCCCTTGGGCCGCACTTTGCCCACCGCTATGTGGCCTCACGACCTTTCATGTCTTTGTGGAGCAGGATGGAGCATCTGAAGCTGAATTACTCCTCTTTCCTCCCCATGACTCACCCTTCACCCAGCACCATTATTATCCCCCGTTCCTGTTTTCCACCATCATATTCCGTGAGTTATTCTTCAATTCCCGTCTCTCCAACATCAGTCTGCTGTCCACGCCTCGCAGATCCGTCAGAGCGAAAAATGCTGCTCCCGGAATGGTAATCTGACACAATGAGACATGGCTGTGTGTGTCGTGGGGATATGTGTTTTGTGCCATTACCTCTGCGTGTGTGTGTAGGTAGGGAGCGGTGTGGCAATGACCCTTGTCCTCTGCAGCGGTAATCTGCATTAATGTTTAATTTTCCACGCGGGGGTGACCTTGAAGGAGAGAGACGGAGAGAAACCCTGGCCGAGACAACCAGGAGGACCAGAGCGAGAGTGGACAGAGAGGGGACGGAAGTCCCGAGGGCCTCAGCAAACAAAGAACCGCACGAAAACACGGGAAAATGAAATAGCGGAGAGATTTCCTTTGCGTGCGGTATTGCTTTGGAACCGTGGCAGAGAAGGACTGAATAATGGAGACGCGGCGGCTCGCTGAGTGTCGGGTCTCGTCGTATCTGCGTGTCCAACGCGGCCGCGGCTCCGGCGGCGCTTTGGGGAGATGAAATATAAATGTGACGGGATGTACTCTATATTGCAAAGGCCGCGATGCTTCGCCGTCGGTTGTTTCTGGGCCCGGCTTTGGAAGCCGTCGACAGGAGGCGGTCGACCGTGACCGAGATTCCGACCGCGGTGAGGCTCTGAAAGTTTGATAACCGCGCTGAGCGGAGAGAGAGAGAGAGATTTATCTCTTAACTACCATCACATTTTAATGCCAACGTTGTTTTATTGAGGCGGGTCAAAAATGAATAGATGAATAAATAAAGTCCTCTGCACACACGCAGGGTCTTTGTTGACTGCGTCAGACAGAAAAGTGATGAGTCGGCACTGATGCGGATGGATGCTTGAAACCCGCAATTAGCGGCAGACGCCTGGTCAGGTGACGTCCTGACGGTCAATAAATCCGTTTGAGTCGTTCCGAGATGCTCGGATGTCGACACTCCTGTAGTCTCTGATTCGCCCCTCCCCCCGCCAGAGTCGATTATTTTCCCCACGACTTCTCAGCAGCTCGACTCTTCAGTCTCACAGTCAGAGACCATCTCAGCTTCCAGTCCACAACTTCACGACCGCAGGAAGAAACCTGCAATGCGGACAAACCTCGAACTTGGACGAAATTAATCAAGATGAATTTAACATCCACAGTTGTGTTGAACCATTTTTACAATTCGACGAGTTCGCTGCAGTGGGTGGCGTCTCCGACAAACCTTGGTACGATCGATGGTCGATGCAGGTCGCCCCCTTGTGGTGGAAATCAATGTTAGGGTTTTATTGTATTTTTTAAACTTTTGTCTGCTTCCAGCAGGACGTAATGGGGATTTCTGAGGCTTTGGTGTTTGTCGGTGGCGCCTCCTTGTTGTGCGGATCCTCACACGCTCCTCTGACTCTTGCTGACTGATCTCGCTAAGGCGGAATGAATGATTCAGACAACTGCAGTGAGCAGCATCTCAACTACATCTGCCCTCGCCGCTCCTCAGTCTCACTCTCCCCTCAGCCTGGCTGTTTTCTCTGTGCTGCGCCTCTGGCGGAAACTTCATCATCGTCTTTTTATTCTCGTCTTTGCTCTCTGAGCGAGGAGACGATATCCTTTCCTCGCCGCCTCCGCCATTAGTCGTCGCTCAATGGCAAAGTTGCCGGTTCAATCTCGGGCCCTCCCTCAGGGGTGCAGCATCAGCGCCCCTTAGCAACACGCAAACGGCTCCCCGGCGCCTCGCTGAGCAGCCGCCGCTCCTCAAATTACGAGGATGGGTTAAATGCAGGGAGGCAATTTCCCTCAATGTTAATAAAGTGGTGTCATTTAAGTGAAAATCAAGTGCTCGCAAAAAGAAAAAAGAAAATCTGTGATTAGCAGGCGGGGTGCAGCAAAGCTAGAAATGTCTCAGTGGGAATATTCAAAGTTTCATTCCGCCAGATCAATCTGAATATTATGAGATGTCTTCGCACAATTCAGATCACTTATGAAAGCGCAGCTGAGCCTTTTGGCCGGCGCGTGTCAGACATCAGATGAGTTATTATGATTCTATCTGCGTGGTGTTATCGCCGTGATCGCAGTCATCAGCATATCTACAGATTTCCAATTTCCCATGGCTCAGTCATCTCCACTTCTTTTGAAAGTCGGCCAGCCTCACCTTGCAGAATCGAGCAGCAGCTGAGCCGCGTTGAATCGAGCACTTTGCAGAAATGTCACATCTCCGAGAGGGGGTGGGGGAGAGGCGAGGGAGAGAGAGAGAGAGAGAGAGAGAATGATGGCCGAGGCTCGGACCACACGTAGCCGTGCAGCTCATTAAATGTTGAGGCCGGGCCTCTCGTCTTATGGGCACGGCCCCCCCCCCGCCTCCCCGAGCCAAACCTCTCGGGCACAAACAGACGTTGCTCTCGGGCTGGAGAGAAGGAGCACGTTCCCCACCAGCACAATTCAAGCTGTTTGCTTCAAATATGAAACACTTCCACCCTCCGAGTGGCTGCTTATAACAACTGCAGCAGATACGGAGCACTTCTAGAGCAGCCGGTTTGAAGGTTTCGGGGTCATTAAAGGTCACAGTTGGAACCAGATGTACCTCCACAGCCCATGAAGAAGCTTTTATGTCGCCCAATGGTGGTTCTGACTATAAGGGCAAAGTTTGAGAACGATTGTCTTCGTTTACGGCACTCCATCCTGCGGTCCCTCCATCCATTTCTGACTTTGATGGAGCTCAGAGGTTGTTGAGAACACAGTGCAGGGATAATCAGGTTGGAGTCCAACCCACGGACAGATGTAAACACCATCCTTCATCTTTCACGTTGAAGGGAAGAAAGGCTGAGAGGTGTAAACCGGCGCTTGAAAAGTAGTCAGGCATCCGCCAAGGTCAACGCTGTTGGCGTCTGGTGCTGAAACACACACGTCGCCATGGCTACGTCCAGGATGGAGACGCGGTCTGTTCCCGGGTTGAAATGATGTGACAGGGTCTTTGACGTTGGACGGAGGCCATCTTTGCTGCCTTTTGTGTGGAGTGGTTGATGCAGCTGCAGCTAAATGTCGTCCAAACGATTGCACATTTGGATAGTAAGTGGCACCATATCGCGCGCGTGTGTGTTTGTTTCACAGAGAGAGAGCACAGAGACATTATACACAGGCTATGATTACAAAAACATCGTTTATGGGTAATGCAATTTAATTTCTGTATTATGCGGATGTATTGTAAGTGGGTGTTGTGACAATTTTGAAAGGTGTGTGAATAGTAATTAGGCATTTTAACTCTGAGTGTGTATGCGTGTAAATAGTTATTGTGTCGAGGCGTTTGAGTGTAATTAAGTGGTGACGTGGCGACATATTGCCTCCACTGTCAAAACATAGAATGTGCGAAAAGGCTGCGGAGTCGAGCCCGAGCACTCGACTGCACGAGGAGAAGGGCGGGAGAGTGAAGAGGGGCGAGAGCGACTTTGTCGAGCCTGTCTGTTCACCCTCCCTGCAATGTGGTCATCCAGCCACCAGAGGGCGACATCAGGGGATCGCATTCAGTCCAGCATCTCTGGCTGTCGTTGTCTGGGCTCTCTTGATGGACGCGCAAAGCAAAAAAAAAAATGGTGCGGGTGTGTGTGACTCATCAAGCTGCTTGCACGCGTGTGTGTGTTTGTGTGTGTTTTCACCATCACATTCAGGCAGCTTGGCCTTTTCCCTGAGCAGAGAGAAACAAAGGCGTCTTCTCGTGCAGCATGGCTTCATTTCACCTCCTTTGTGTGGACTTTAGATTTATGCGTGGCGTTGGCGGCGTGGCCGTGCCCTGCAGATCGCACCGCGAAGGCGAGATTGAGGCTTTCAGGGCCGACGTGTCAGATGCTCCCAAACTCAGACATTGATTCTCAGTAAGAGGCGCGAACCATCATCTCAGACTCCTCCTCAGAGGTCCAGGAGAAGACAGGACTGTAAAGACCTTCAAAATAAAAGAACTGATCCTGTGACCTCTCGCAGACTCGCCCTCCTCCCCTGCGGTGCGTCAGCTGTAGCAGTGCCTGTGCTTGTTGGTTTGGTGGGGGGGGCCTCACCAGGACGTGAGAAGGTTGCTTTAGACATCAGCCATCTGCGTTGTTCCGGGATGGGACACGCTCGCGCCTGCAGATGTCGCGAGCCGTGTGAGGAAGTGATGAAGCTCGAGTGTGTTTCAGTGATGATGTAACAGTCTTAGAAATTGCTGCTTGGCTGCAGCCTTGTGAACATGGGAGTCTGTAGACATCACACACACACACTTACACACAGTTGGGAGAGAGGATTGGAGCTCAGACTGTCTGCCGTAATGGTGGCAGCTGTGGATTAAATTCAGCCTGCAGGAGGCTGTGTCCTGTGTGTGTGTGTGTGCGCGCGTGTGTGTGTGTTTAGTGTAGAAACGCCGCAGCCGCCGACGGAGCCGGGGACTCGCCGTGATCGATAAGGTGTCTGCCTGTTGTGGGGAGGGTTTGAAGGCAAGCGGAGCGCCGCGGCTCCTCCGGGAGGCGTTTTAATCCTCAGAGGCGCCGCGTCAAAGTCAAAAAGTCCATCCCATCAGGACGGACGAGAGACGCGGAGACAAAGCCCAGGCCCGGCCTTCCCCAGGAGAGGGGCGAGGGGGACAGAATTGGACCAGGCGGGGCGGGGCAAGGGGCCGCAGTCTTTTTGCCCGCCCTGCGCCTCCTTTTGTCCTCTGCCGTCTCCGATGCAGTCTGTCCATCGGCGAGGACACAGTCACATGACGCAGCTGTTTGCTTGACCCATTTATTCAGCAGCCATATTTTGCACCTTCGAGAGAATGAAAGTTTGATAGATATTGGATGCTCAAGTGTGAATGTCAATGTGTGTGTGTGTGTGTGCGTGCATATGTGCATATGTCCAATTTCCCTATTTGCTTTAATTGAATCGTTAAGTTTGTGTCATATTAGAACATATCATAGTATATGCAAATAAAGCCCAGGCTCCATCAAATCCAAAGGAAAAAAACGAACCATTTGGTTACCACGGCAACAGTGCCGCCGACTGGCGTTCCCTCACCAATTAACTCTCAGCACGGAGGCTAATTTGATGAGGAAATGGCTTCAAAGACGGCAAACATCACAGGAAACGTCTGAGACGCACCGCCGCTCGGCGGACAGCCTCGGCCTGTGGCGCGGGAGAGGAAACAAATTAAGATTAATAAGATAAATTCGCAGCTGAGAGAAGATGGAAAAGGCAAAAACAAGAGAAAGAAATGTTGAGAAATTCTGGGATTCCACTTTTTGCAGACTCTCTCTCCCCCGAGATCATACAAGTTTAATTTGACACAATTTGATCTAATATGAGGAGACCAGACAGAGTGAGAGAGGGAGAGAGAGGGAGAGGAATGGAGGGAGAGAGGTGTGAGAGGAAGGGAGAGACAGGGGGAGGGAGAGAGAGTTATTTACCGTCCTCTGATGTTTTTCCGCATTTATTGCTTCCCTGGATTTTTTGCCTCGGGTCTCTTGCAGCACAGACCAGACGGGTGAAGTGGTCCTACTGAGGTGTGTGTGTGTGTGTGTGTTGTTCTGACCTGCAGCTTTCTTTGTGGGTGAGCATGTTTCAATTTGCTGAAGGAGACGAGAGGCCA
>OMPJ01006276.1:1332-16252 GCA_900312935.1 Carapus acus | reverse complement strand
ATCTGCCACCAAAGTAGAGGCAAGAGATGGAGTGTGTGTGTGTGTGTGTGTGTGTGTGTGTCTGTGTGTGTGTGTGTGTGTGTGTGTTGGAGCCCTGGGTGGATGTGGGGTGGTGGTGGTGGTGGTGGTGATGGTGCAGGTCTGGGATTGGCTCTGTCAGAGACTACGCTGCTCTGAACCTGCTGACTCTTCTTGTTGCTTGCAGGCTCTGGCTAGAGACAGTGACAGAAAGTTAAGGGTAATTATGCCTCATTTACTTTTAATCGTTTTTGATAATTAAAGAAAATCGGAATGTAACTTCTGGCTAGACTTTAATGTCTCAATTAGTGCCGCCGACATTTGTGAGCTGCCATAATTCTAAGGTTTATGTGCGGCGACGGAGGTCAGGGCAGGACAGAGGTCCTCGGCGTGGAAGGCTCGGCTTTGTTTCGCACCCCTCATCGAGCCGCTGGCTTCATCAGTGGGTGGAAGCTGAATCGTTGCAGCTGGATTGGGTCGTTTGTTGAGGATGTTTCGCTTCCCGTCCTTGTCTCCCAAAGAGGAATCATCCTTTGGCATTGGTTCTTCAGGATCCGACCAAAGACGGTCGAATCCAAGCAAATTGATAGCCAACTCTGCGGAGGCGTCTCCCAGATGGATCGCTTAACTTGTGCCATGTCGGGAAGGCCTCTCAGCACTTGATCACAACCACAGGAGACGAAATAAGACTCAAGATGGAATCGGAATGAGTCCCTGTGAAATATTGTTAACCTGTCGAGCTGCGGTCCAGTAATGTACCATCGATCGGCTACAGTCAGACCCAGAAACACACAAGTCCTCACTAAGGCTCCGCCTCCTAGGGCTCAAACAGCAGGTCCTGGCCCGTATCAGCCCGTCTGACGGACCCCCACAAGGCCTGGTCGCCTTCTGTCAGAGCTTCGATTCACAGTGGCGGAGTGTTGTCCTCTGACGTCTCTGCTACCATGATAGCACCTGTAGAGGAGGGAAACATCTCCACAGTCCTCAGAAAGACACTCGCACACACCTCTGTACCAGACGTTTTGCTGTTCTGAAGCTTTTAAAGCGTCCTTTTAAAGCATCCCGGTGCTTCTGTAGGTGATCTGCAGGTGTCCGAGTCCAAGAATGAAAAGGGTTATTTGAGAGGGATAAGAACTACCGCTCCTGTGTGTGTGCGTGTGTGTGTGTGTGTGTGTGTCTCTCTCTCTCTCTCTCTCTCTCCCTCTCCCCTTCACCCTGTCATTTCGCCTCCATTTTCTCGCACACGACCAGCTTGGGCAGCCTTAAGTGCAGGTTTAAGAAAAACAAATCAGAGGGGCACAAAAGGAGTGAGAGAGGAGTTCAATGCTCTTTAGAAATGCAAGCTTTCCAGAGTGCCGGCGTGTCGATGAAAACCTTCACGGAGCGAGCGAGCACGCCGCATCCAAGCAGCAGCGCATCGCCGACGTATTGGCCTCGACGGTGCGTTGTGGGACCTTTGTGCGCGCCGTCTGCGTTTATGGATTCGTCTGGCTCCCCTCAGAGTGGGAGGCGGGTGAACTTCTTTGGACGGCGTTCGCGGCAGCATTTCATCCCAGATGCACACTCAACCCTCCTACTGATCCCCCTCCACACACACACCCCCAAAAAAAAAAAAGTCCCAAGCACGTTCCACACATTAGCATCTCCTTATCGCTAACGCGGCACCACAGCTGGGCCCAGTGAAAACGCTAAATCACATCACGAGCTCAGCTGGTGGAGGCAGTCGGGGGGCGTCGGACCACCGCCGTTCTCCAAAGACCTCTGTGCGTGTGCGTGTGCATGTGTGTGTGTGAGAAGGAGAGAGGGAGGGAGGGAGGTTCAAGCTGGACCAGTAAGCCGAATTTTTACATGAGATGTTGGCCTGACAAGCAGAGGAGACATTGAATGCGTCGTTTCCGTGTCAGTGCTGTGGCGACACCATTTTACGTTCTCTCAGATTTCATCGTACATTGAGACTGTTGATCATCTGTACTTGTGCCTGTTTGTCCATCAAACCATCAGTTTTCCTCATTATTTATGAATCAGCTGCATACGTCAGTGATACATTAATCTTTTTCTTTTACATTGTGGGACATTGTAGACAGATACTCTCGTATACTAATCAGACTCAATATAGTTAAGTAAGAAGTATTTATTAACCTATGATTTCAAGATGAAATCACCTTTTATGACTCTTTTGAACTTATCTGTGACTCCAACTTTGGGGAGAAGAGATGAGAGGAAATGAGGCAGAAGTGATACACAGTGAACCACTGATCAATTAGGGAGGGAAAAGAAAAAAAAGAAAAATTTGTTCTTCCATCAGTAAGCCTGAGTCCTCTTGCCAAACTCTTGTGGGCTCGGTGAGAATCGATCCGTCCGCTTTGGCTCGGCCTCCTTCCTCTTGACCTTCTTCCTCTCTGTGTGTTCCCTCTGCCCGAAGCCTGCCGTGGCTTTTTAATCGCGTCCGCCTCGCCCTCCGCAGCTCGATTTCACCGCTGGGCTTGATGAGCGAGCGGCCGCGCTCGCTCTAATGTGTCAGACACCCTCGGCTCGCACTTCGCGTTTGATGTGGACAGTTTGATATAAATGAATTTGGAAGGAGTAAAAGCTTTTGCAGCCCCCATGCAGCCTCACACGCATCTGAAATGTCATTCTGACCCGAAGCTATTTTTCCTCACTCACTCACACACACACACACAAACACAAACACACACACACACAAACACACACACCACCGTCTCAATCAGGCAGGGCCGCAAGTAATGATTATTTCATTATTCCTTCCTGTCTGCTGTTTTTGTTTTGTTTTGTTTTGTTCTGTCACGTCTCAGAAATAATGATAGTTATTATTTTCCGTGATCCAAAGAAGCTACAGTGACATTTGGTGATATTGATCATCCGTGAGCTTAATCGCAAGTTAAATCAATGATATGCAGATACAAGACTTTCAAGCTCGTACCCTGCCACAATAATGATGCTAATTTATACTAATTATACTTAATATTTCCATCGATTAGCACAGCTGAACATTTGTCTTGTTTGGTGCAGCTGTGTGTGTGTGTGTTATAGACGTGGCGAGCTTTGGCCCGCTCATGCTTTGACCTTTTGCCCCTTCAGGCCTTCAACTCGGAGACGGACAACTTCAAGCTTCTGTACGGGGGTCACCAATACCATGCCAGCTGTGCCAACTTCTGGATTAACTGCGTGGAGCCCAAACCGCCGGGCCTCATACTGCCCGACCTGCTCTGAGACGTCACGCGGCTGCCATGGCAACAGATCTCCATCAAATAATGATCTGTCGGGCACCCGTCTCACGCCCACGCTGAAGGTCACCAGCTTGCCCTCGACTCCGGCCACGGGTCAGAGGACTCAGCCCGGCATCGAGTGGATCCGGTGCCGAGGATCAGGTGGCGCGACCCGATTTGAAAGTTAATCCACGGTGTCACGGTTACGTTTGTGCTCTTGACTACTGTGAAGGTGCGAACAGGTCACATTTGTCCACAAGCTGCTATGACTCGCACCTGCTCGCTGACTCACTAGAGGCCAAAGGCGCCGGATTGTTTGGAACTGCAGAACCTTTAATTCCACGGGCTCCCCCTATTCCTTGATGCCCAGCCTCAAAGAATTTTATTTATTCAGCTTTTGAACAGAATTTGTCCAATCAGCAGCCTGCTTTTTCCTCGTCTGTCAAATCAGCAGCCTGCTCTCACCCAGTCTGTCTAATGAGCAGCCTCCTCTCATCTCAATCTGGTCTGCCAGCCCAGTCTGCTCACTGGTTACACTTTTAGTATATATGGGAAAACAAAAGTGGTCAGATCCTGCACAGCTCCCTTTTTATCAGCTGTGTCGATTGAAAAGCTTTAGATGTTGTTGTGTTTTTGCACTGTCAGATGGAGAATTTCATCTCATTTGAAGCTCTGTGGAGATTTTTTAGAAGCGTAGAAACGTGATGTTTGGGACTTGAAGCTGTATACTGGCTGTTTATTTGGGTGTGTGTGTCCTGCTGTTGCGAGCGACTGTGAGTGAAGCTGCACTTTGCTGCTGTTTGTACACTGACTCGCTGTAGAATTTTAATGAAGTAACTGTAAAATGTGAAGGTGTTGTGAATAAATAAGTGCGGATATATGCGGATTGTTAACCTGGTCAGACGCTTTCCTCTCACCGCCTGGGTGCCTCTGTATTTCTGTGCTATTCCACCTTTGAAATGAAGAGCATAATGTAATCTGGGTGGCCTTCGATATTTCTTCCCCTGTACAACTTCCCGCTCTGAATGCATAAGGACGGCTGCACTTCCTCCCCCCGTCATCGGGCTGAATAATGGACTTTGCTCGGCCTCATCTCCATCACTTTGTGACAAAATGGAATAAATTCTCTCACAGCGGACCTGCATGGATGTTGCTGCCGGTGGGGCTCAGCCAATCAAACTTGACTGGTGTGGGATGGGTTAGGAGAGGTGTGAACCCTCTGAACCACCCCTCCCCCCACCTCATTATCCGTATTCACACTGCTGCTCAGGTGTGCTCGGCAGCTCCCCTTTTTGTAATCTCTCCGCTCTTTTGTTCATTTCCTGCAGAAAATGAATTCCTCTCCCCTCGGCAGCGAACATCGGGATCACAGAGAATTACAAACGCTGAAATCAATTACGGGATAATGCGGCGTAATTCCAAAACGCAGACATCCCTCTCACCTCCCCCCCACACACACCTTCACTCCCCCTCCTCCTCCCTCCTGTCACCCTGTCATCTTCTCGCCTTATTGTCTCCAGACACGCCGTCATGGAAACAATTGCGGAGACGGCGGCGGAGCCGCACTGCCAACGGTCGTTGCGCTCGTATTTTCCGTGGCGTGGCCATGATGGGCCGTCGAGGGGGGATTAAACGGCTCCTTCACGTGGCGTCCGTCAGATTTACTGCCACGTTATGTAGCTGTTTACGACCACCTCGAAAAAAAATGTTTAGCTATTGTTCACGCCAGCTGGCCCATAAATGGACGAAGCAGCTGTGTGAAGGATTCGGCGGCTCAGAGGAGAGGGAGGAGGACGGAGACTAAGAGGCCGGCGTGTAGGAATAGAGTCGAGTGAAAATGTATTTAAAGCCGCGGCGCCTGCTTCTTCTGCATCGCCTCACATTGGCTCGGACCCATCTGGACTCTAAAGCTGCAAGAGTCCAGCTGACATTTAGGATTTAATGCCAATGCAGTTTGAAGGAGTTTAAGAGTTTTAAGAAAGCATCAGAATTCAGGCACAGTTGCGCCTCAGTGGACTTGGCTACAGGAGAGGGGGAAAAAAAAGCAAACCTGTGTATTCATGTGTACTCGAGTGTATTCATGCTACAAGTCGGTTCATGGTTAAGAGGATTGAGTATAATAATGAAAAAAAGAAAAAGAAGTAACCCTATTTCCCCACAAATTATAAAATATGACGGAAGGTCTCGTTTGCTCTTTGTGCCCTCCCAATTGTTGCCCACACAGTAAGAATGCCCCCAATGTCTAGAGAGCTTTTCCAGCTCCACCACCAGGTCGCCCGCAAAATCAATCCAAAAACACAAATGGATGCACGTGTCACCAAGTGCAGTTACATGAGATGAATTTTCACCAAATATATGGCCGCCAAGCGCGCCAGTGTGAAAGAGTGAGCAAACACCTCAGAGGCGTGGGAGGGAGAAAAAGTGTGGACATACAAATAATGGAGCAAAATGCAAAACAAGTATAGATAAACACGATAGATGATTTCTCAAACTCAAATATTTTAACATTTTTATCCAACGTCTCTCCGTCTCTCAAGCATTGGCACAAGACGCAGAGCGATTGCATCAGTTTTATTCGTCACTGGCAGTAGAGAAACACCACGTCCTCACGCTCGATACAACAGATTACACAGCGCCACACGCTGGAGTCCATCTGTCAGTTCCACAGCTCGACCCAGCGGATAAGACTCGCTGAGTCACAGAGAACGTCTCCATTCACCAAGGCCTCCCAGCTGTACTCCAGAGAGTCAAGCTGGAGGGTTTGAACCTTCGATGTGTGTGTACGTGTGTGCGTGCGTGTGTGTGTGTGATTTTTACTCTTTTCACCTGGTAACATCAAATTATCATGCATACTACAACCTGCCCTCTAGGAATCAAATCAAGGTGACAGCACTCAGAACACACACACACACACACACACGTAGCATGCTCATGGTGTGTAACAGCTGTTCCTGAACACAGGAAATGTCAATTTATTGCTGTGTTGTCAGACGATGCCGTGATGATGACGGCAAATCTGGAAATGGAGTAATAGTGTTTACATCGATCTGGGTGTTTCTTCCCTTAATTTAGAGAGAATCGCTGAGGCGCGTGTGTGTGTGTGTGTGTGTGTGTGTGTGTGTGTGTGTGTGTGTGTGTGTACGTGTGCGTGCACCGTTTGTGAGTCACTGAAACCACAGCGACTGTTTACATCTGCTGGGTGGCTAAACTTGAAGTCTTTTCACTCTTGGATGCATGTGAATCAATTTTCTACCTCTTAATTGTTGCTTATATCTGCCTCCACCAGGGGCGCCGCTGAGGTCTACCTGGATGAGTTCCGACCTGTCTGGGTCCAGAAGTTGCCAGATCTCTGAATACATCAGAGGTGGTTGTAAATGGAAACAAACTCAATTAATTGAGAAATATATCAATGCAGGCAGACGATGATTCGCTGCTGCTGAGGAACACGACGACTTTCTGTGTTTCCCTCTTCCTGTGCTGACATTAACACAGAAGAGAGGGAGAGAGGGAGGAAAGGAGGGAGACAGGGAGACGGTGAGAGAGAAAGGTAAACATTCTGACGGAGTGGAAGTGTATAATTTGGCCCGATCTCTTTCCCTCTCTCTCATCCTTACTCTCTGTCCCACTCTCTGTCTCTCTCTCTCTCCTTCCCTTTTCTCTATCACTTTCTCCCCCTCTCTCACTCCCTCTGTTTCTCTACCTCTCTCCATTCCTCTCTCTGTCATCACTTTCTCTCTCTTCTCTCACCCCTTTTTTTCCCTCTCAATCTCTCTTTCTCCTCTCTCCGTCTCTCTCCATCTCTCTCTTTCTCCCTCTCCATTTCTCTCTTTCGCCCTCTTTCTCTCTCTCGTGTGCTCTTTCATTCTTTATCTCTTTCTCTTCTCTCTCTTTCCCCTCTCCACTCCTCTCCCTCCCTCCTTGTCTCTTTCTGCGGCTAATGGCCTGTCTGGTGGACACCATTGTGTTGTTCCCTCACAGATAAATGGCACTCATCAGTATCTGGCCGCCGCCACGCAGCGACCGCAGCAGCAAATGAAAACGAATGATGGAACGTGTCGGTGCCGCGTTTGTTGATGGAGAAGCTGCCAATGTTTCCAGCAACAGCCACAGCCATTGCTAACATGCTGATTATGGTTGCGAGGGGAAGTGGGGGGGTGGCAGTAGAGTCGTCATGGAAACCCTCAGCTACCTTGGTTTGATGTAATACTTCGGAAAGCAGGTTTGCAATGGTGTGAACACGTCAGAACACAGAACTTGCGTGTTTGATTTTGACTAGGGTGTAAATCATCAGCTGCAGGCCCCAAATGGACAGGGGGGAGAGATAGGAGCAGCTTGGCTGCAATTTTGTAAGTGACTCAGAACAGCAAGACTCATTCAAGTGTACCCACTTTTCCACCACTAACCACTAAATTTGCTCCGATTAATATTGGATCGATATGCATGATAAAATTGATACTTGATATGTATAGACTGATACTAGGGTGTCACTTCAGTGCATCACTTATGCCTCCCTCATTCAACACACACACACACATGCACAGGTATTCTCTGATTACTGGTAAACTTGACCCAAATTCTGTCCCCCTTCATTTCAGTTCGTAAATCATCGTATAACACATTTCAACGTCACAGTAAGATTGATTCAGTTTACCAGTTAGATGATGCTCCCTCCAACAGTGATCATTAGAGTATCGACATTAGAATGGGCGATACTAGCGCTTTACGTACTCGGCGTATGATCGATACCGTACGTGTGTGGCAAATAAGGTGATCGCCGGTGTGATAAGTCACATGGTTCCCTTGAACAGGACAAACGGCGGGGGGACTCCTCGCAGAAACGTCCGTCAAAAATACCCTAAAACTAAGGAATTCACTGAATTTGTGAATTAGAAATTATGTCTTAAGTTGTTTGTTTTACCTTGTTACTGATTTGAATGCATCGGTTGCGGAAACACGCCTCGAAGAATTCTGTCCCTTTACCCCTCGCCGTCATCCTAGCCGGTGTAGCCCGGTGCCAAGCTTGCAGGTGGCGCTGCCCGCCATCGTCCTTTCCCGATGACGACTCATGGTAGGACCTGACTAGTTTCTTCTCGCTGTGGTTTGTCCGGCTAGTTATAGTGTTTGACAGATTGGCTGCTGACCTGCTTTTGGTTGCTAACATGACTTTCTGTTGGTGTTTGATGCTAATGAAGCATTATTGGAAAGCATGATGTCAGTCAGACTTTTGTGAATTATGGAGCTGTCTATATGTTTGAGCAAAATTGACCTCACGAATTTGTTTACATACTAAATATACAGTTTTGTCGTACAATTGTTCACAAATCTTTAGCCCCACTTGGTGCACTTGTTGCGCCGGACGCAATTTTGGCTCGGTTTGACCTAAATTTGAATCGTCACCGGAGCAGGATTACCGTGGTATCGACAGCGATGGTGTCGACATTACGATAAATGTTAGGCACCGTGCAAGGCAAATGGCCTTAAAACGGAGAATCAGATTAATCTATTTCGAGGCATGTCAAATCATCTGAATGTCCAGAATTCTCAATATCAAATTTGAAAGAAGGAAAATTGGTTGGAAATGGAGGCCTCGCAGCGCCTCCTAGCTTCCGCCCTCATCGTGTGTTCGGTAACCCGCGAATCAGGTACCAGATTCGAGTCCCGCTGCACTTGTCAAGGATTACAAGTTAGCCTCTCAGATGTGTTGACATTTCACGGAATTTGGCTTGTTTGCACTATAAATCTGGGACGAATTGCAGCTTGTACGCAAACGTGACACCCAACTTGACTTTCTATTCCTGTTGAATCATCAACACTGCAATACATCCATATGAATCACGACTGCTATCAATAGAAATAAGAAGAGACGCCTTGTAAATTTCAATTAATCACTAAACCGAGAAATCTAGATTTAAAATGCACACGCTGCAGTGTCTTGAATTACCACTTGAAGTGCTTGCAGTAACGTTTTCTTGTGTTGTATTTGAGATGCTCGCATGTCTGCCATTTTCCAGTCTAGTTATTATGATAAGTGTTGGAGATGTTGGAATAAGATTCTTTTCACACGTATTCATTTACTACTTGAATTCCACAATGTCTCCGACTTGTCTACATTATTTTTGGAACTCAAGAGAAAGCATTCTGTACATTCTTTACTAACAACTTGTGATGGCTATCAGCTAACGATTGTTTATGGTCAAACAGATGTGTGATTAAAATCTGTACTTTCCTTAATAAAAGAGCTAAGCAGAGGCGAACAAGTGGAAGACAGTTGGACAGAGACCTTTAGTGCTCCCCAGCTGCTCTTCCCTTGCAAGTATCAAAGGTAATACTTTGTCTGCGGTCTGATTCCTCCGAACCTGGGGTGTTCTAACCCCAACAATAAGTGCATGTAATAATTTAGTAAACAGAGTAATTGAAAAACAATATTAATTGGATTATGTGATACAAACATTAAGACCAGGATGGAGTCCGGGTGGGAGTTTTGATTTGTATTTCCTTTTGTGTAAAATCTTGTTTTAATTCCCCTAATTTCATTTTTATTTTGAAATTAGTCAAGGTGATTTTTCAACCAAAGTTGTTGGTACGGACGTGCAGTTGAATGCATTATGGAGATGAAGTTCTCTTCTCCCAAGCAGGTCTCACAGCTGTGTGGGGGTGGCAGACATCTTTTTAATACAGCATAAAACAGCACATTTTTAACAGTGTGGTCACATGACCCATTGGTACCGCCGCCCCCTGTGCGAGCCATCATTTTTTTGCTCACATCCGCGACGCCTTCAAACACCCCATCACAGCTCTGCGTCACCGCCAGCACGTTTTCGTCTTAAGTTTTATGTAGTAGTTTGTTTTCTGTCACGGTTTTTAATCTTTTGTGCTACCACGCGAGTCAGACATGCTGCTGCCGCTCACACTCACAGAGACGCCACAACATCACGCCACATCACGCCAGGGAAACGGGACCACGCCCCTCAGTGCTCCTCTCCCTCTGCCGCCTGCAATGACACACAGGGAGATTCACTGCACCTTTTTTTTTTTCTTTTTAGTGGTGATGGGGTAGTCTGACATCATCACGGTCCCGTTGGGAAGTCCGGAATTTGACAAAATGGTGGCAGAGGGGCTGGGCTGCATAATCGCTATGCAGCCCAGTCCAAACAAACAAACACACACACACACACACAGGTCTGTAATTTATCTTCACACCCTCCCAGGAATTACAGTAGACCTCGTCTTCCTGGTTGCCCCAGATGGTTGGCACTTTCTCCCTCACAGGCACCAGTAGGGCGCCAGGCTCCTGCGGTCCCTCTCGTAAACGTCCGGTACGACCCCGTACGGCGTCTGCACCATCTTTACAGAGTTCCTGCCGAACAGCTTGCGCTCGTACTCGATCAGCTGACGCCAGAAGCCTCCGTTGGGCCTGATGACGGGGCGGCGGGCCTTGACCCAGGCGTGGGCCTCGGCCAGGGACACGCGGTGGTACTTCATCAGGTACGCCAGGCACAGCGACGCCGAGCGGCTCACGCCAGCCGCGCAGTGCACCAGCACGGCGCCGCGCTTCCTGCCCACGCTGTGGATCTTGTCGGCGATGCTGTCGAAGTAGAGCGAGATGGGCGAGTGCGGCATGTCGGCCAGGGGCACCTTCACGTACTCCATGTGGGGCCAGTTGAAGTTGGGCAGCTCGATGGTGGCGTTGACCACGCAGGTGATGCCCTTGGACAGCAGCAGGCTGCGGTTGGATGCCACGTTGCCCCGGCCCAGGAAGAGGTTGGGCGTGATTTGAGCGATGCCCCCCAGCAGGGAGCCGTTCTCAGGCAGCAGCCTGGGCACCGCCGTGGGCACCATGGAGCTCCGGTGGTGATGATGGTGGTGAAAGAATCCTTGGCTACGGGAACCCATCTGGGCGGGAGGAGGTCTCGAGAGAGAGAATGGTCAAAGAAGGGAAGACGAGAAGCTTCAGGAGGCCAAAGTCATAGCAGAGCACAGAAAGGATGCACGCCTGCAGAGAGAGAGAGAGAGAGGAAGAAAGAGAGAGTCAGACTTCAGTACTCTGTTCTTTATTCATCCTTTCATTTGTTGAGCTACCAGCTGGAAGTCAGAGGATCAATTGTTTCATTCCAAATACCTGCAGGAGTGAGGGCAGCATGCCCTTGAGCAAGGCACTGTGAACCCTAAAATGGGTCCAATAGGTAAAATATAGCAAGTCGGCTAACCTCATTTTTAGTTATATACCAATTATCCAACTCACAGAATGCCACATAAGATCATATGAAATATCTAAGCCTATATTAAACTACAATTTCTTTATTAATTGCTAAAATAAATAACAGATTTAATTTATTTCGTTAAGTTATGTTTAGGTTAAATAACTATATCATATCAGGATCATTTTGGTCATTTTGTATTTATTTGTTCATTTATCTGATGGTTTTTTTTGACTCATATGTGTTTATTCACAGTTGATAAATTTTGACACAAGGTCTTCATGTCTCACTCTAAGGACCTGTGTCTCACTCCTGCATCACACTGGTTTGGAGAGAGTGACTCACGACCTCTGTGGTTCCACGTTGCTGAACCACCAAATAAACAGAGGTAAGAAGTAATTAGTTTGAAATGATAAATCTTTTGTCCCGTGTCGGATTCATTTATTGAATTCCACTCAGCATGGCGACTCATGCACATACGCACACGTGGGGGGTGCCAGATTCCATTTGGACGCTGGTGTGCTGAGACAGACGCTGTTGCGCTGCTCGTCTCTGGCTGCTACAGTCGATATTTGACTAACAAACACACACACACACTCACACACTAGGCTGTTGTTTTCACATGGCAGTGACGTAATTGAATTTGATGGTGTGCATTTGTGTGAACTCTATGCATGTGTGTGTGTGAGTGTTGCCGCAGGTAAAAGCGATACATACTCACTTTCCCTCTGTTACTCGCTTCATGCTGGTGTGTGTGTGAGAGCGCAAAACCCCGGAGGCACGCACACACACAAGCTGGCATATAGATTGTATCTATCTGCTCTGCCAGTCGCTAATTGCCAAAGCCAATCAGGAGGGAGGACAGTGACCATGTGACACTGTTGCACTGTCTGTGTTTTGTCCTTTACGAGCGGAAACACGAAGGCCGACATGACGAACAGAGGACACACCGTAAAACAGGAGAGAGTGTGTGTGTGTGTGTGTGTGTATGTTTGTGTGTGGGTGGGTGTGTGTTGGGCCCACAGCTGCAGGCGTCACTTCACACTCTATTGCTCTCGACGTGCGTCATCAGTGCGGTGTGAACTATTTCTGGCCGACGGGGCTGTTTCTTTGATTTTCAGCCATGGTCAGGATAACGAGACTCCAGCATACACACGCACACGCACACACACACCGAGTGTAAGAAGTCATTGCCACAGAAAAACCCGACTGCCACACACGATGACGAGGGGAACTTTGTGTTTAATTTGGACGTATAGACACATTATTGATTGATAAGATCGCTCAGCAGTATATTTGTGATTACTGGATATTTAAGCACATTCATATTTGCATCTCAGCTGCTCATTTATTTGTCTCTTCTATTCTAGATCTCCGTTTATTTCTATCCTTTTGTTGTCGTCTCTATCCTTGACTTGGAGTCTTGGGGAAACAGTAATTTCCCCCATAACTAATTTCAGACTTTGACATTTACAGGCATCACTGCTTGTCTACCAACCCGAAAGTTGCAGGTTTGATTCCTGCCTCCCCCAGGACAGACGTTGAAGTGCCCTTGAGCAAGACACGCAATGACTCCCCAGGCGCCTTCCTCTCCCTCCCTCTGTCTCTGAGAGCAGGATCCTGTTGGCGTTTTCCATCCAGCTAAGGCAAATGTAAAAACATCGGATTTTATCTTTGTCCTTCAGGTTAGTTTCCTCTCTTGTTCCCTCTGGTCAACCTGTGACCTTTGGCCTGTGTTTGCATCACAGATTTGTTCCTTCCACGCCTCACTGCCTCTCTGTCAGCGGTCGACTCGCCGGTCACAAGCTTAACTCTTCCTCTCCTCCGATCCAAAAGGGCCTGACCACAGCCTGCAGAGGAGGAGGAGGAGGAGGAAGAGAAGCTCTGTCTTCATTTCTTTCCTCCTTCCTCTCCTCGCACAGCCTCTCTCGCGCTCCGTTAGGTGGTTGCCATGGTTGGCGCGATGTTCCGCATGACTGCGTCCACCTCCTCGCCGCAGCCGCAGGCGCTCAGCATCCATGTGGATGCGTCACAAGCACGTTAACATCCCAACAGAGTGATGGATGGATGAAGGCTGAAAGTTAGAAGCAGCTATGGGTTATCTGCCTTGCTCAGGGACACCTCGACCTAGATTAGCTGCGGCTCTAAGATAATATACCATCTTGGAATCAAACCAGCAACTGTCTGCTTTCCTGCTGGGACCCCGCCCAGCCTCAGCATGTGCCACAGGATTGTAAAACATTGACTTTTTCTTTTTTTCTCTCCAACATTCGGTGTGAAGTCTAAACGGCGTCAGGGCGACTGTGTCGAACACGGAGGCAGAGCGAGGAGGAGAGGACAGCTGGGTATCAGATTCTCCTCCAAAACGCTCTCGGAGAACTTCAGCTGACAGTAGCGTCAGAGATGGAGAGAGGGATGGAGGATAAATGAGACGGCAGGAGATGAGATGTGAGCCGGCTGCAGCGGTGGCTGGAGACAAACTGTTGCTGTGGCAACAATGCTGACCGGAGTGAGACGTTAGCAGCCGCATCAGCAGAAGACAAGAGGACGGAATAATCCTTGTCTCCGTCCCCGGTGCTGACGTGCTCAGCTCGGCCACGCAGTTATTTTTACCGCGAGCGAGTGGAGGAGGAATTATGCAGCGCCTGTCCAAGAAAAAACATGGACTGGATGCTGGGGGAGAGATTCACCAAAATAAACACACTCACACACCCACTCGGCAAGATACGCAGCAAAACCATAAAATCTTGATTCAGAATTCTGCAACTGGATGGAGAAGTCAGATGTCGGAGCGTCGACTGGAGAAGTGGAGTGCTCCAGATGTCGTAAACGGAGATTAAAGTCGGCGGCGCCAAGGCCGAGCCGTCCTCCAATCACGGCCTCCCGCTGATGAAATTGAAGCGTTTATTGACGACCTTGGCTTCGTCCTGCAAGGGGAGATGAAGAGCGGCGCTTGTCGCGGCATTCCGCAGACGACGCAACGTCCTCTTCTCGGAAATGGGAATGTTTGAAAATGTTGAAGAACCTCTGATCCATCTGCAGATCAGAAGTTGCCGATGAAGAGGAGGAAGATGAAAGGACCAATGCAACGAGAATGAAAACCAGCAGGGCAGAGAACCGCCTTGCTGACCACGGCGAGGGAGTTTTTCATTCGAATTAGGGTTTAGAAATCGATTGTTTTATTTGTTTGGGGTTGATTGTTATTTGCTTTTGGCGTCAAAGCTTTCTTATTGTATCTTATCTTATCATCTGGTTTTCAAACTAGGAAACCAAGAAGACCTTCAGTCTCTCAGTTTGGCTCAGCCAACAGGTGGTCCCACCTCATGAGGCGCCTCTCTCCCTCTCCCTTCTCACTTCTCACTCTTTCCCTCGCTCTTTCTCTTGATCTCTTGCTCATGTTTTCCCCCTTTCTCACCCCTCTCACTCGCTCTCTCCCTCTCTTGCCCCCTCTCCCTCCCACTCTCACTCTCCCCCTCG
>OMPJ01006259.1:41530-64441 GCA_900312935.1 Carapus acus | reverse complement strand
CCATAGCGTTTAGTTCCACTCTGGATTGTTTACGTACTGTTGCCCGCGTCACGCTTCGTCACGGAACAAACATGAGCAGTTTGAAAATTATTTTCAGCATATTTGGGAAGCATGAAACTTTCGATGCGTGGGTAAGTATGATACGTGTACTTCAAGCTGCGGCGACAAACACACGTTAGAAGAAGTGACAGAAGCGCGAATGTGAAAGCAGAGTACCTGTAGCCGTTACGGCACTATTCTCTCGCGGAGACGAAAATATCGTAGCCTACACTTTTGCAGAAAAATGAAAGTAGCCTTGTTATGAACTATTTGTGACAACTGTATTATTCATTAATGTCTTAAGCCGTGTAATAAGCGCGATAATGCCCTTGTCGTCGGTCATTGTTGCAGATAATCACCTTGAGGTGTCCCCCCCCCTCCGCTTTGCGTCGGGTGGTGGGGACACCTCTCGGTGATTATCAAGCAACAATGACCTCCGACGCGTACATTATCCCGTACATATACCTCCTCTTCTTTCATTCCTTTAAACCCTCTATTAAAACAACAATCACCCTCATGTCCTCCTTCTGCCTAACATCACCTGACAATCTGTCAATCACCACTGCAAACAGGATGGGCCTGTGAGCCGATCCCTGATGTAGCCCCACCCCCTTCCCAGCACTCATCTGTCACTCCAACCACACACCACATCACTGCCTTGGTATCTCCATACATGTCCTGCACCACTTTGCCACACTTCTTTGCTACTCCTGACTTCGTCACACAGCACCACAGTCCCACCTACTATTAACTTTTTCCAGGCAAAGGCATGGAGAATGAAAGTCCTCAATTGCAGTTCTTGTCCTTCCTATAGGTGGTCCTTCATCCAGATTTCCAGAACCAAACAGAGTGGGATAATGATCTGGCCCTGATCCAGCTGCAGGAGCCGGTGGTTATGGGGGAGAATGTGACACCCATCCCACTGCCAGAGAGGGGTCAGGATGTGGCTAGCACCAAAGAAACATCGGGAGTCATGGCTGGCTGGGGAATGGGCGCCCTGCTGACCCAAGCAATGTCTCTCAAACACCTCGTGCTTCCCCTGATTGATCAAAATGCCTGTAAAAAAGAGTACATTGTCAACGATAACACACCAATTGTGAGAGACAACATGTTCTGCACAGGAGCCACACGCTTTGAGGAAAATGTTTGTTCTGGCGACGCAGGTGGCGCCTTGGCTCTCAGAGATTCCGAGAGCGGTGCGATCTATATGGCAGGGATCCTTTCCTACGATAAAGCCTGTAGAGGTGAAAAATATGGAGTCTATATGAAGATTTCCTCATACCTGCCCTGGATTCACAGTGTCATCAGAGGAGATACACAACAATCAGATGCTTGGCGCTCGGCTGCAATGACAGAAATGCTGTCAAGGGAGCAGTAGAACGCCAGTGTTTCTATTTGGCTCCTTTCATTCATGTTAGATATGAGAAAATTTGTAATTTTATAGTAAAAGGGGGGGAAATCATAATAAAAAAACAAGAAGATGGCACCATTGATGGATTCACTGACTTTTTTTCAGCTTTTTTAAGTGTATCGTCATCCTCAATATTTTAAGTGAAATAATTTTATTGTTAAACCCTATGTTATTACTGAGCTGGGATGATGACCTAAGTGTGCTGCACACCTTTTTCTCTTACCCATTTCTTGCTTTTCCTTACTTCCTTTGCACGGGCATGCTCGATCAGTTGCCCCTTTGTGACTAATAGTTTCCATGACTTGGACTATGATTCTGACATTGCACATCAGTTGCAAAACATCTTTTATGTTTGAGACTCAGATGACATTTCATCATTTTCAGTGCTGTGCAGGACAGCAGTGGGTCTGCAAAGAATCAATCTGAATGTCACAATTCACAGTGTCGGCTGATAACAACTGGACCTTTATACAGTCTATCTCAGTCTGAGACAAATCGTTGCCTTGTCAGCAGTAACAAACGCTCATAAACAGGACAGTGACAGCTGTCTGTCGTCTAAATCCCGCATGACAGGGCAAAGGAGTATAGGAGGTAAAGTCAGTGCAAACAATTAATGACTGCTTTTGTTCCTCAGGGGTGTTTGACACTAACAACTAGTGACGCGAGCATAAATGGTGGAGGAATAGACTGCTGTCTGCCATTACTGTCATTCAATCAGTTGTTATCTCATATGTAATTATGGCCAGAGGATCCACCAGGGTTCCACTGAGAACATGAATGTTCACCTCATGCAACGCACGACTAATGCTAATATCATGCTGGCGTTTCATTGTAAGGTGTAGAGGAGGTGACTTGACCAATGGATCAGCAATCTGTTCTCAGATCAATCATAGGATCTGGTTTAAAACATAATCACCACATTGTAATTGTACGCTGTGATGGACTTATCTGAAGTGTTGTTCATACAAAAAAGGAAAGTAACTGGATTGATTCAGTTTTCTTGACATAATGTGAGAATAAATTACTGCTTAACGACACTGTGAAACAAACCATGAAAAAGACTGGTCATGTTCTGTCTGCAAAACAAAGCACACTGCACTGCTAATTGACAAAGCACAATACACGAAGACTCCGGGGAAGAAGCGGAGTTAGTAACATGCATTAATCAGGCATGGATGTGAGAGACAGGAAGGTGTGAGAGACAGGAAGAGGGGAGAGAGAAGGGGAAACGACAGAGGCTAAGTGCACCATGAGAGATCCCCCAGCCGTCTAAATCTGCAAAACTAGGTTTGACTCTAATCCTTATTGCCTACTCTTAAAAGTAGTGAGGATCTCCGCCCCCTGGACTGAAACTGGAAGATTGTACAAGGCTCCGCCTCCCATTCTACTTCTACTAATTCTAGGGATCGAAGGGTTCCGGTTGGATGATAAGACACTATCAGTTCTTTAAGATATGATGGTGCCTGATCATTGAGAGCTTTGTAGTGGAGAATGAAGTGGAGAAGAATTCTATTCTCGATTTTATAGGCAGCCAGACTTATTGCTACAGCCTGATAATTTAGATTTACAGTAATACAGCCTGGATGTAACAAAAGTATGAAGCAATTTTTCAGCAGCTTTTAAAGACAGCATGTGCCTAACCTTGACAATGTTCCAGAGGTGGAAGAGGGCGGTTCTTAACATTTGTCGTATGTTTGTGTTGAATGACATATCTTGTCGAAAGATAACACCTTGATTTTTCATAGTAGTGCTGAAGGCCATGGTAAAGCCATCCAGTGGAGCTATAGAGGAAGCATATACAAAGTGAACAGAAGTGACGCTTGAGACAGGGGTTCTAATCCCAGTCGAGACAGGGGTTTGAATCCCAGTCAGGGCGAACACCAAATAAGGGTCCTTAGGCAAGACCCCTAATGCCGACACGCCTACCTGCATGGCGCCCCTCGAGGCGACGTGTTTGCTAGCCCCATGCTTGTTCTCTACGTGCAGGGCGGCAAGTAAGAATCTCATTGTGCAGGGAAACTTGTTTCTATATACTGTACATATGACAGTAAAGCTTGAATTGTTATTATCATTATTATTATATCATTACAAACTGTATTTCTGTGGTGTTCAGGACAAACAAAAGTAGCCTCAATTCTATCCGAGTTCAATAACGTAAAATTACAAGTCATCCTCATTTTTATGTCCCTAAGGTGAGCCTGGAGTTGAGCAAGTTGGTTAGTTTAAACAGGCTTCATTTATAGATACAGTTGTGTATCGTCTGCATAACAATGAAAATGGATAGAGTGTTTCCTGATAACACTGCTTAGAGGAAGCATATACAAAGTGAACAGAATCGGTCCAAACACAGACCACTGTGGAACTCCATGCCGAACTCTTGTGCGCATGGAGGATACGTCGTCAACATAAACAAACTGAAATCTGTCTGACAGATATGACTTAAACTAGCTCCTCTGATACCGATTAGATGCCCTAGCCTTTGTAGAGGGATCTAATGTTCGATGGTGTCAAATGCAACACTGAGATCTAGAGGCATGAGCACAGAAATAAGATCTTTATCTGAAGCAATCAGGAGACCATTTGTGACCTTCACCAGTGCTGTCTCGGTGCTGTGGTGCACTTTGAAACCTGACTGAAATTCCGCAAATAAACTATTGCTCTACAGGTAGTCACACAACTGATTGGCGATCTTGGAGAGAAATGGAAGTTTAGAAATTAGCCTGTAATTAGCTAAAATCCCAGAATCAAGAGTTGTTTTTTTAAGAGGAGGCTTAAGCCCCACAACTTTAAAAGACTGTGGTACATAGCCAGCTAATAAAGACGTATTAATCATGCTTAGTATAAAAGTTCCCATTAAGGGAAAACTAAGTCTCTTGCTATTTAGTTGAAGATAATTAAAATGGTAATCACAAGAAAACATTGTAAGTCTGGAATATTTGCAAACACTTCGAGCCATTCTGAGAGCTTATTTACCAGGTCCTGTTGATATTTTCCAATATCAATGCTTTCCAAAGTATTTCCAGAAATAAGCTAATGTCTTCACTTTGTAAAGAGCCTCACCAGACCTTTGACTCCACAACATTAATCAGTAATATTTGGCAGTTTCTGCATGTTGCCATCATGAACATGGGGTCAGCACTTCATCTGGCAGATGTCAGGTATCAGATCTGTTTTGTTATGATGAAGTACTGCATACTACTGGCGTACAACCCAGTTTTTGTTGACAGTACATGATCACTGACTGTCTGGTAACTCGACCACAACCAACCAATCCAAAACACAGTAACAGATTTTTGAGGGTTTTAGCAACTGGATGTGAACACATTGCTCAGTCTTTGTGCAATTATCCTCCTAAGCGATGATGGAATGGAGTAATGGAGGCTTGGTGTTGACTAAGTAGGAGCCCTGTGACTCATCATGCAGCAAAGCCTGCTGACAATCACGTGGGACCACACAGCCACCGACGACTCAATCAGTCAACATGAAAGGCACAAATACTAAGAAAATGGATGGAGAATTGAGAAATAAAAGCGTCAAATTTCACAGTGGAGTGAAAAGGCGCAATTCATTTCATAACAATAAAAGTAATAAAGCGCTCCTCACTTATTCCTTAAAGCCTTGTGGTTCAGCAGCAGTGGAATAGACAAGTTAGGTGAGGGGGAGTTTGCTGTTCGGCTAACTCTGGCGGTCTGCACATTCGCTACTCAAATGGCAGACATTCACCTTGAGGTACGCACAGTGTAAACAAGTGGTATTCTTCTCCTGCAGCCTGCCGCTGAAAGATGGTGCACTCTGTGTACTCAGCTGCAATATTATTCACCTCACTGTCCGTGGTAACTGGGAAACTAATGCTTTCTAAACCATAGAACCAGCGGCTATATTTACCATGCTAACAACACACAGTGAGCAGCTCAGGCAGCAATAATGCAGCAGATACGCTGAACTGTATCTGTCGCCGCGTGCGATCTCTCCCTCCCTCATTTTCCGCCGCAGCACTATGTAGCGCCTTTTATTAGGAGGAGATATGCTTCAGACATAACAAATATGCTTGCATGGTCATTAATCTCACCTCCGTTTCAATATTAAATACAAATCATCACAAAATTGTCAATACATGGGATGAACTGAGCACTTGCTGTGCTGAGCATCTCAAACAAGATTGAGCCAAACGGCTGAGGAAAACAAGAGATAAGAGATGTTTGTGTCTCATCAGCTGCGGTTTATTGTTTGTTTTTACAAAAGGTTCAAATTACATTAAATTCAATCTGTTATAATAAATCTGGTTCTGCCCACTTTAAGCTTACGTTGGTTTGTGAGACAATTTGATGGACCTCCAGATTTTATATATGATAAGTGTTTTATGTTGTGTTTAACATGCCTCTCTACGTTTAATGGAAAAGGAGAAAATATTGTAGATTTATTAATCTGTAGCTGTAAGGCTCAAGCCATCAAGATATGTTTTTGAATCTCCTTGTGAAACAGAATCTTGCGATATCGAAGGCAGTGGTCCTTTCACAGCACATTCTGATGCACAAATATACAGTATTGGTTTTCCCCGATTACATTATCATCAAGAGGAGAATAAATGAGCCACTAGTCAAGATTAAGTGATCATGGTAATGCGAGGTCATCTCAAAACCTTGGATAAAATGTCAATGCAATATCGACTTTGACCTGTCAGTCACATTTGTAAACCATATGAACTTCTGTTTTCCTCTGTATGCACTGCAGAAATAAATGATTGACAAGAAAAATTCTACAGTTTAGACCACCCAGCCAGTGAAGAAAAATCAAAAGCAAAACTTTATGATCCCACGAGGAAATCATTTTTGCTTATTATTCTGTCTTGTTGTTACTCACAGATAAAGAGAGAAAGGTGAGTGAGATGGAAAAATAGATACTGTACATATACAGTAAATGTGGCAGTCTGCTCTTTAACCTGGCTTCCCCCTGAGTGTTTGACAATGGGAGAAGGATCTCTTGTGTGTAAGTCCACTTCTCGTAACAGAGCCGTGTTCGGCCGGGACGCCATGAATGGGACGTAGATAATGGTCCAGCGACTTGGACAGCCTGCTTCTCCTCAGCATTTCCGCCTTAAAGTCCAACTCCTACCTCACTCCATCGCTGAACTCGTGGATCAATGAACAAAGGTATGACTCATGTTAGCAACCTTGAGGCAGCCGCTCGAGCTGATGGCAGCATACAGAGTGAACACTCACTGCCACAGACTCGCAGGACATACTGTACATTCTTAGCATTGTCCATCAACTGCCGCAGAAAACTGAAGCGAGTGTGACCCTCTCTGCAAAGAGCAGTCCAGTTCATGGCAGACCTGTATCTCAAGGTACTTCAATTCATCAATGTCCACCTTTACTCCCAAGAAGGAGGCATGAGGTCAGTGGTCTCACTAAAGTCTTTGTTTGAGTCTTGCATGAGTCCACAAGCTATTCTTCCTCTTTGCATGGAGGAGGTGTAGGTTGTGACCTTGTGACAAAATTCCTCACAGCAGTCACCATCATCGCTCTCACTGATCATATCCAGCCATTGCTGAGTCATGGGACTATCCCAGAAGTAACTGCGTAATACCACATATTAAACATCTGGGTTTTTTTGTCCTCTCACACATGCACGGCAAAAAATGTGAACTTTTCGTCTTTGATCGCTAGTTCTGTCAGTTCCTGTTTGCAGTCTCAAAAGAGATGTTTGCGCCACTGAAACAATAATCAACATGACACTGTTAGCTTTAGCTAACCTTGAAACACATTTCAGAGAAAATTTCATTGTGGTCATGATACACCCATTAATGTGTCGTAAAGTCTGAACGGTTGACTGGACTGACTTTTATTTTTTCCTTTCCTAGCATTTGCTTTTCAGGAAAATTAATAAATCTTTAATACATGAATGGTGGCGGAGCAAATGTTTAGTCGCAAACAGGCACATGTTTGTGTTCAAGGTAACATAATGAATAAAAATGCTGAGTAAAAATGAAACCTCCAAGCTGCCACATTATAAGACACGACGTCCATGCTGGTTGTAAGTATGTCAAGGCTTACATCGGCGCTCACTGATTCACACCATAGCATCAACGAGTAACACGTCAATAACCTGCTGGTGTGATTACCTTTCTTCGACACGTTATGACAAAAGGAATGCTGTTGATTTCAGTGAGAATGATGGAAAAATACCAGAGTTCAGCATAACTTCCGTGCCTCCAGTTTATGTTAGCAATTGAATGAGGAGGTAGACAAAAATGCTGATTAAATCAAATGACTTGAATTACAACTGGCGTGTTTTCACCCCAAAAATCTAGTGGATGACATTTCTGATGTGGTATTTCCTTGTATTCCATGTACAATGCTACAAGGGGTTTCACTTAACTGAAACATGACAGACCTGATAGCTCCTGACCCAATACCAAACTCTCTGTCAAGAGCAGGAAACACTCCACATAAAACTATTCCATGCACAGAAAAGTTCTTCTCCTTCTTTCAACAGTCCCCAGATTATCTTTCTTCACCTTCTTCTGTCAAGGGGATGCATACATACATACATACATACATACACACATACATAGGGACACATGCAAAAACAAACTACTCAACTGCATTTTGCCATTTAATGTCCTCATATTCAAGATTCCAGATTCAAGAACTTGATTAGCTCCATACTACCAGGATGTGCAGTGGAATGAAAGTGGCAGTTCAGTAGAAGTTGCAGATAACAAGTACTTTAGGGATAAAGACAGGGGTAATGTCTTCAGTGTGAGGACTTAGGAGGGTGGAACAGTGTAAAAGTACTTAGGCAGGGCAGGATATATAAAATGGACATTAGAAATGTTTGTCTCAGTAGTGTTAAACATTGTTATTGGCCATTGACGAGAATGACTTGTGACAGCAGTGGCCCTGCTTCCTCTCCCACTTTCGATTTGCGAAAAGGCATCAGGCAGTCTCTCGCGTGTTGCCACTTTATTGTAAGTGCATGTGTGTGTGTGTGTGTGTGTGTGTGCGTGTGTGTGTGTGTGTGTGTGTGTGTGTGTGTGTGTGTGTGTTTGTGTCTGTTTCTCTGTGGGTGTTAGAATATGCAGGGGTGATATAAGATATTACCACAGTGAAGCAGGAAACAGTCATCAGAATAAACATTGATTTCCCATTTTGAAGACAATTTAAGTCATAAGTTCCGCCAGTGCTGAGGAGCAACGCATCAAATGTATTTATGCAAGTAAAAAGTCTCTTACTGAAGCCATGGAAAAAACAGTAGTGCTTTTTAAAGCGCTGTCTTTTCCCATTTTTATCATTATGAGCATTATTTGGACATTGGACAGTCTGGGTTTTGGGGCCTGGTGAGGGTCTTTATTATCACTTAGGGAGGAGAAAAAGGCAAAAACACTTTTGTCCAACCCCAACGACATTGTGGTGTCTCATTTTTCTTCTATATTGATTTCACAAGATCGAGCATCCATCTATTGTTACGCAAAGCTGCAATATAAGCAGCAGGTATTGACATGGACAAACGTTACGCAACTGACCCAGCCTTTGCTGTTGTCAAGTTAAGCCGAGGTGACAGGTGTGTGATTGGGTCACACACTCCAACGTTAAAGCCGCACAATCTCAACCCCACTTATCAGCACACTCACACTCACACCCTTGATGGCCAGGGTGATCACTACCTAATTCATACCTGGATTTTCACATACTCTTGAGTCAACAGTTCACCAAGTATCCATTCTGCCCAGCAGAGGTCACCATTTTGCCCTTCTACCCTCCCGCCTGAGCCCAACCCAACTCCATCATTGCTGACAGACTAATAACTCTTGTTGATCCTCACCTCCTCACTCGCTTAATTTCTCATAGCAGAGATTCATTAAATTTGTGGTTGTCTGAAAGTTTGAATGAGGCACAAGGAATGTGGCAAAGGGAAATGCAAAGCACGGAGGCACTGTCCCCTCACAGTAGGGGGGTTGTGCATGATGGCTGATGTTCTCCCCCTTCTTTTCTCCGGTTGGATGCGACCTCTCGACCCTAGATAAGAATAGTACTTATACATGCTTACTCTCTTGTCAGCACCACTGGCATAGACGTGGGCAAATATCTATGACAAATATCTTAGTCTCTCAGCTCAGCGGGTGGCCCATTACTCCTGAATGTACAGTCTATGTGATGAGTTAAGTACCTTTACAACTTTTACTTAACAGAGCAGAGGTTGTAAACCCTTATGTCACTAAGTGCATTTCATATGACGCCATACAGTTGGCAAGTCCCACTTAATCATTGAATATGTGTCGTAAAAATTTTTGTCACCGTGTGATATTATCATAAAAGCATCACATTGATCTGGAGTCACTGATAAGACTTAATCCTCATCACTTACAGATGGTTCTGCGGTGCTTATCAGAGCCCAGCCCTGGCATCACACTCTGTTCTGTACATCTTGCACCATTGCCTACCTGTAGGATTAGATCAGATCAGGCGTTGCTGTGGGCATTGTTGGCCTGTAGATTAAAACCCTTCACCCGTCCTTCCACCTCTGACTCACATTGCGCCTCTTATGTAACCATCTGTTTATTCTGCGTGTATTGTCGTGATTTTGTAGCAGACCCAGCTGGTTTGAGTCATCGGCATGACAATCAGGTTTTTAGTCAATGAAAAGTAGGAGTACAGCCCCAGAAAAGACGTGTTGAGAGTGTATCTTAATTGTAACGAATAGCATAAAACAGACGTGAAGCGTGTCATGAAGTTCTCAACAAATCTTTTTCTTTATGGACAGATGCAACATGATTCCCGGTTTTGGTTGTATGTAGTGTCTTTTAAAATAACAATTTTCCTTAGTTCTGTGTGCAGTATTTCTTTACCCTTAGTGGCAGTGTGGTATTCCAAATAAATGAAATCATTCTTGTTTTTCATTATTTTCATCATTTCACACATCACAAATTTTACATATAGATTATTTTGTACCCTAGTTTCTTGTTTAATACCTTCGTTTTTGGACACTTGTTGGTGTTTTTTTAGAATGGGGATTGTCTGTCATTACAAGTGCTTCACATTGTGCTACAATTTGTAAACAGGTTGCAGTAAAAATGGGACATAAAAATCGTCCACAAATTTCCACCAATCTCACTCAGTGAACGATTGTAAAAACTGGGGGAACTTGCACAACTTGACCCATTTCTCTTTTTTCATCTTTCTATGCCCACATAGCCTTAAATGGACAGTCATTCATCCTGGTCTCATAGATGTTTCGGAATTGATGATTCTGCTCTTCTGTGAACATTGTTTTCCAGTCCCCAGTCTTACCTGTGTGAAGGGTGAGGAAGAGGTATGAGGTTAAGGTGTGAGGTTGTGAGGGAAGAAGTCAAAGTCCTCAATGAGCAACAAACATTAACATCAAAAATGAAAGGACATGGAAAAATGTAAGCGCCTCAGCACTGTGCTTCACCTTTCCTCATGAAGGAGCCCTTGTTTTGGTCCATTATCTCTCCAGGGACGAGGGTATAGTTCACCATCTTGTTGTCTTTCATGTAGCTGAAGCTGCAGTATTTGGCACAGTTGTTGATCTCCTCCTCCAGCAGGGGACACTCTAGGAAAGAGCTTACCCTCTTTATGGAGCTAGAAAGGTCCTGGCCACAAGAAGAAGTGTATTGAAAGAAAATTGCCAAAATGAATATCGGACTGCCACTGGACCATAATTATTCAACAAAAGTTCATGCGTTGTTGTTGACAGTATGTGCATCTTTCAGTGAAATAATCCACTGATATGTGAACAATTTAAACATGTGCACCTCTGATTGTGTTGTTATTTGTTTGTACTGTTTAGTATGATGCATCACAATCCATCAAGTAAAATTACTATTTCCCCATGGTGGCCATCTTTTTCAGTGCTGCACTATCACAAGAAATCAAAGTTTAAATTTGCGAGACAGAATTTTCTTGTCTCACAGTTCACCTGATTAGGGGAGCATTGTCTTGTTCAGCAACTCTTAACCTGCCCTCAAAACTTTACCTAATCACTAACAGGATTTTGACCTATACAGCGATATCCCATAGGATTTCGAGTCAACTCGAAAGTCGAATCATCTCGGCCATTGTAACTATGCACACACAGAGTAAAAGAAGGCTTAAGTGGCACAGTAAGACACAGTTAATGAGATTACCGCAGACATGTCTTCATAGGTGATGTGGAGTAAATTGTCAATGGTGGCAGTGTGACTCGTCCAGCCTTTAACATGGTCAAACCAAGAGCCATAGCACACTGCAACAAAAGCATGACAATTGATCACCAATATCTGCGTGTGAGGTAAAGGTTGGAACTGTCCACACAACATGATCAAGTACATTTAATCAACTCACGTTTACCCTCCAGGAAATCATTGAGAAATTGTTGAAACACACCGGCCTCAGGAAGGAAGTTGGCCATTTGATGGAAGTGGTAATAAGACACAAGCACATCTTTGGGGTTTCTGCTCACATAGATCACCTATTGGATGCCACACAGGAGTTGTTGGAACTTAGCTGGAATTGCACAGGTGAGCGTTAAAAAAAACAAAAAAAAACAATGTATGGACTTGACCTTGGCTTTGGAGTTGTGAAGGGCAGGGCCCAGCAGGCTGAGAGGTAGGTGTGTGGTGATGATTCTTGGTGAGGACTCGGGCGAGGCCTCTAACACTGCTGCCAGATAATACTGCTCCAGCCACGGGGCTCGATTCCAATTTGGGATTGACTGGGACGACAGTGGGTCTCCCTTGCCCAATATGAGCGTCACCATTTCCTGCATCCACGTGGTGCCTGGTGAAAAGAGCAGAAGCAACACCTCTGAGGTTAAAATTAGATCTCTAATCTATCGAAGCACGCTCCTCAGCCTTGTGATTTGATTTCAGAATACAAAACTCTCCCCTTGAGTATGAGACATCTAGCCATCAAATTGCTTGAACAGCCAACATTCTTAAGTGAACCTATCGCTAGAATGATTAAGATGAAGATGTAAAATCTGTGTAGTGATTTGTTTCTGTGGGATATTGCAAAACACACACATACTGTCAGACTTAAACACTTTTCACTCACTATTGTTTTGCCTCTCAACAAGGTTGTTATTAGCCGCTTGATATTGTGACAACTTACTGTATGTTTTATGCAGACAAGAATAAACTTAAAGAATGAATAAGCCAATTCAATGTCTTTTCCAATTTTGACCCTTAACTCTCCAACACGAGGGAAGTTGTGTTAAATTCTCATATATTACGAACTTTCTTAAATCACGCTGAATAGTTTGGAAGATTGAAAACTAGCTTTGGCTGTCGAGTTGGACTCCTTCCATATAAATGGAAAAACAACCTCATTACTGATATATGTTAAAGAGAGCTGGAACTGCCGAGCACAGTGTATGTCCTTGAAGGCAGGTGTGGGAGGACACGGGAGGCCCTCAGGATGCCTGGCGCCGCTCGGGCAGTGGAGCACAGAAAGAGGATGATTGACAGCCAAGAGAGGTTAGAAAATATGAGACAACACCAAATAAGTAAAGATGGTTTGGTAGAAACGAGAGAAGAGGTGCATAAAGGGGTGGCATGGGCAAAGTTCTTGGTTCTTCCTCATCTTCTCAACGCGAAGAGACGGTCTCACGATCGACTAGTGGTGACAGGCGATTAAACCCAGAAATATTTCTGTAAGTGTTATTGTTTCCTTGTCTAATAAATCAACTATCCTGCACTGATAAATTTTAACAGCTGGTTGCTTATTTTGTTTGAACACACTAGGACGTCAAAGTTTGGTCCCTCGGCTGGGAGGCCGTAAGAGCGAACATATAGGAGCTGCAATATGATCAAAAACTTTCAGTCACATCATACTCCAACTATTGAACTATTGTCCTCAAAACAGTTTAAGTGTCAATAACAGTGTTGACACGTGTTTTTAAGAACAACATGCTCATGTCACACTGCACAACGCTCATCTTTCCACTCATCCTGCTCCCGTCTTACCTGATTTGGGGTATGACGCGATGAGAACATCTGTGTCATGGAAAGGAAACTTGAGGGCCTGCTGCAAGGAATCCTGGGTATGCATATGGCCAGGAAAGGCAATACCATGAAAGGTTTCTATCACATCTAACCTGGCCATATCTTAACTCTACATGCATGTAGCCATACACATACACATCGGCACACACGCACACACACTCTCACAATTCTAGCTGGACTTGTTGTGACCTGCTCTTGGTTTCACCCCCTGCTGTAGTAGTCTACTGTGTTACCTTTTCCAGATGTGTCCGAGGAACCTGCACAGACATTCAAGAAGGCTTTAAATGGCCTCAAAAGAGGAAGTCTGGGTGCAGGTTTTGATGTTCAGTCTGTGGGCGTGACTTATAGGACAGACTGAGCAGCAACATAATCTTGAGCAACAGTGTGCCGCAACGCAGACTTAAAACGATGAGGTAGATACAGACATAGGAAGATGTGGAATCATAGCTACAGTGTTATTTACATCGTTGTAAAGTACTTCATCTACTGCACAGGTGTCAAACAGGCCGAATGGAGCCCGATGCATTTCAACATAAATCTCCCTCATTTAAATGTACATTGACTCAAAAACTACATCTCCCAAAACACAGGTGGGTCATGTTACTGGCAGCTGTGCCATGACCAGATACACACGTTTTAATATGTCTGTTTATCAAGGAGGGAAGAAGGGAACCAGGTTGTTGACTCGTTGATTGATTGTTAACTGATTAATTGGGTTTCTTTTCCTGATGAAACACAAGGATCTGTGATAGAATAATAGCGAAGACCTGTCAAATTTTTTTACATCTATTCAAAATGGGATATTCATACGTTGAATAAATAAAAAATTGGTAATTTTAGAGATTTCTAAATGAGTTGTGACATTGTATATTAAATTACATCTACACTTCCTTGATAGATGCCATTGACATCTGGCCCCTTGGGGACCATTTAAAATGGTTTAAATGACCAGGAATATGGTGCTGGTAAGGAAGATGATGGGGAGGTTTAGAGATCTGCCTCCTTAGCCTCTTCATGCTTCGCGCTTCATGTGTCTGTAGTCCCACTCTAGTTTCCTCTCCATTTGCCGTCTTATATGTATCACCATCAGTAGAAAAGCAGAACAAGTCATACACATATTTTACACTCACACGTCTGTCTATCTTTCTGTCTTGATATCACAAATGTGGAAGCCACCACACACGGACTGTGTGGATATGTTGTTTTGGAAACCATAGTGTTCAAGACTTCAGCAGACCAAAAGTATCATACCCCTACCCCAACCTGCTCGGGGCGCAACTCGGTGCATGCAGCCCCATCTTTCTGTTGTATCTTCTTAAGTCTACTTTGGAATTTTCCCTATGAAATATCAATATGGAAATGTCTTCCTTTTTTTTTCACCTTCTATATACAGCACAGTATCAGCCTCCATGTGTTTATGAACTAATCCTTGACCACATGCAATCATGTGCATTGTTATCATGAAAATGTGTACTTGTGAACATATTTACAGACTGTATTCAAATCATAACGTATTGTTTTGTTTAGATGTGTGTGATAATCGTAACACTCTTACCCAATCAGCGCAATACAGCACACAAAGTGTCTCATTTGTACACATCAGTGTTTCCATGTAAATGATAGACGGGAAGTGACCATTAACAGGTTGTTTTCATCTCTAGTGTATCATGATAAAAACAGCCTTGGAGATAAGCTGGATGTACCGTAAAATGCTTTTAAAAGAGATCCCTAGCTAAAGAGTAACTCCATTTGTCAGAGTGAACAGTCATTGGAAATTAATGTTTGTCTAAGTGCAGAAAACCTCTATGCTGGTGAGGCATTAATCATCTCAAGATACGTGCGGCAGATTTTGTTTGGTGTGACTTGAATTACTTGGTAACTGTCACACTTTAAAAGAAATGAAAATGTAACAGGTGGTCAAAATAATTCATATGGTCTGTGTGAGTCCCTAATCTAGTTTAAATTTGGTGAACTAAAATCACCCTTCAGAATAACTGACTGTAACTACAAATGGTTAAAATCTGTTATGTCTTCAAGCTTAGTGACCAATTGAAAAAAAAATCTGTCCATTCTACTGAGGCCATAGAAATTGATTGGAAGGTCCAAGCAGGGAATACACATTGTAAAATCTGTGAAATTGCAGTTTATACATTAACCAATACTTACAGGGATTTGTCGAGTATTTCACTGCAGAGCTGAGTTGGTGGGAGAGCATCCATGGTGGGAGGTGCAGCAGTGATTCCTATTTGAAAGCAACAAGCATCCAAGAAGATTGGGAGAGAGACTGAAAGTAAACAAGTGGAAGGACAGATTAAGAGTTTATAAATACAAAGCAGATGCGGAGGGAGAGACATTTCTGACTTGTGGGAAAAACAGAATGGCACGGATCTTTTCCAAAGCAAAGGAAATGTTCTACAGGGTTATCACAGATGCATGTTTGTCGCTGTGGATTCTGTCCCATGTCACCACGGCTGTGGATCCGTACCTGAGCAGAGCTCTGAAGCTCATGTCTGAGACGCCGCTAATCGACGGGTAGGTGACACTTTGCCCTCATGGGTCACGAGGATTTTTTTGCAAATATCTTTTCCAGTCAACAGCAGCAGTAAATTCAGCAGCAATGTGAAATTAGAATAGCTGAGAGTGATGACTTTTGTGAAGAATTTAGCCCACTGAGAAGACAATTTGTGTGACCTTTCAGCCATAATGATCTTCCGTGGCAAATGAGAAACCAATTCAACAACCAGCTAAACCAGGTGGATCTAAACACAATCCAGACAACGCACACCAACATACCCAAGATTAAGATGGGGAGACTGGGAGCGCAGGTACAATACAATGGATGAGAAATCATGATGCACATATCCTGACAAAAAAATTGATTGTTGACGAAGCAATTAACATTTGCCTTCGGGTAGAGTTGTAAAACAGAAAAAAAAAAAAACAGAAATTGGGAATCCCATTTCTTTTGTAACTGGTGAGAGGTATTGAATGCTCCTGACTGGATTGTTTACTTGCTTGCAGTCATTTTCACCCACATTGATATCTATCTCTCCAGTAGTTCTTCAGCATGTGTGGATTTGGATATCTATGTCCAGATACTGTAAAGTCAAGTCAACTTCCTCACAGCCTGGTGGATAAAGCTGTCCCTTAGCCGGCTATGTCATCACCCCTGTAGGGCGTTAGATGTGCGCTTTCCAGAAATCAACAACGGTCTCTTTGGTTTTCTCCACATTGAGAGTGAGATTGTTGTCTCTGCACCATGTGGTCAGTTGTCTCACCTCGTCCCTGTAGCTGGACAGTTGTGTCATCCGCGAACTTGACAAGGACATTGGCGCTGTGCTTTGGTGTGCAGTCGTGGGTCAATAGGGTGAAGAGTAGGGGGCCGAGCACACATCCTTGGGGGACTAGGAGGTATATTTCATTTTAGGGCAGAGCATCAACAACCTTATTCAAAAAGTCACGGATTAGAATGAAAAGTGGCCCTGAAATCTTGATACTGTCAGGCATGATCACCTCCCGCAGTGGCTCATTATGATTGCGCAGAGTTGACTTTGGGTAAAATGTCAACTAAAAGCCACTACTTTTCTCCTTTTCGTCTCTCCTCCATTGGTTTGTCTTTCAGTTTTGGTCGGCTTATGTCGCCTGTGACACTCAGGACAAAGACGCTGTACGCCAGACGCTGGAGCAGATCGACCTGATCCACAGGATGTGTCAAAGATACCCTGAGACCTTCGCATTTGCCACGAGCAGCCGAGGTGAGATCTTGCTCAGTGATGATAATCTCCCTCCGTGTGGAACTGTGACGAAAAGTTGTGTTTTTGTGTCTCTGCTCACTTCCTGAAATCATCCAGACATCACTGACGCCTTCAGACAGAACAAGACAGCCAGTCTGATCGGGGTGGAGGGGGGGCACTCCATCGACAGCAGCCTGGGCACGTTGCGCACAATGTACCAACTGGGAGTTCGCTACCTCACGCTGACACACTCCTGCAACACACCATGGTAGTAGCCCAACACCCACATGCACACGTTCTTGCACACACACACTCACAATCATACCTGCACTATTTCCTCTTCTTCTAGTAAATGGTGCTTATAGTTAACACAGATTGTTGATAGAAGGATGATTGTTGATAGAAGGATGATATTACAATTCATCTAACATGGGTTTATTAAGGTAGCATAGAAATTAGTACCTTCAATTGAATCTCTAGATTACATGATTTGTTCTAAATAAAAAGGTAAATGAAATCTTTGCAGAGGAAACAAGAACCTTTGAAAATCGAGTCCATTATATCTGTTGCTGACCCCCTGACACCACATTTTCCATTAGGATTTAGTACATCATCCCCATGTGTTGTGTTACTCAAAGAGAGGCTTGGCCAGCTAAACATACAACGGAGAGTACGGGGAATTCCTGTCAGCTCGTTCTGTGCTCCACTTAACTCTAACGGACAAATCCTATCTGGGCCCTAATGGAAGTCACAGATGATTTAACAAACAACTGTCATTCCTGTGACCGGAAACTCATTAGCTGATGAGAATTCTGAGTTCCGAAATCTTGATGGATAATCAACAGAAATATAAGGTTCAATGAAAATCAGAGTGACGGCAGTGTTTTCCATCGTCGATCGGCTCAGGATGTGTGTGATGATGATGCTTTGTCCTGTCAGGGCAGATAACTGGCTGGTCGACACTGGATCGCAGGCGTCTGAACACAATGGCCTTTCTCCATTTGGCAAGGTCAGTGGAAGAGTGGGATGGGTTCTCTGTGCTTCCCGAACGCAATAAAGAGCTGATTATTGTCTTGAATTGTCAGCTTTCTTCATAGTTTTATAGGCCATCATTTTATCTTTTATATGACACAGTTGAAATTTATTGTGATCGCTACAAAGTCTCCCTGACCGACTTGCAGATTTACTGTTTTACATATTCACTGGCAGTTTCACACTCGGCACATACTGCAGATTGTTACTTAATAAAAAGTCATTGTGTTTGTCTCTGACAGCAAGTAGTAGTTGAAATGAACCGCCTGGGGATGCTGATTGATCTGGCGCATGTGCCGGTCAAAGTGATGAACCAGGTGCTGGACATGTCCAAAGCTCCGGTCATTTTCAGCCACTCCTCAGCCTACAGTGTCTGTCCACACAAGAGGAACGTCCCAGATGATGTCCTCAGGCGGGTGGTGAGTGTGCAGTTGAGATGAATATGTTAAAAGAAAAAAAAAAACTCAACTCAAAACAAAACAACACGAAAATGTCGTCTCCACCTCAGCATATTGAGCCAGCAATTATCTCTGTCGTTTGACACGTAATTGATATTTACTTGTCGAGAGAAAAGAGAGTAATTTCAGGGTGCAAGTATTTGTCCTTGGTGCAACACGCGCGCAGCTCAGTTTCCTGTCTGAGAAATCACATTGCAGAGAGCCTGTCACCATCTTGGTGGTGTAAAACCGCTGTCTGTCTCCTCAGAATGAGACTCAAGGCATAGTCATGGTGAACTTCTACAACGATTATGTAACCTGCAGCAAGAGTGCTCGTCTCTCTGACGTGGCTGGTGAGTGATTGCTGCTAAAAGGCCGATTCAGTCTTGTCATGTACCCCCACTGTCAATTCAGCCCTGTTTATCATTACTGCCTTCATTACAGATCATTTTGATCACATAAAGAAGGTGGCTGGTGCAGGCATCATTGGATTCGGAGGAGATTATGATGGCGTGTCAAGGTGAGAACTTTAAGACGGGCCTCTACAAGAACAGCTACTTCAGTAGTAGCTGGATATTAAATGATTTCATTTAAAATTGAGACACAAGTGTTATGTTGTGATAGTGAACATTGTGTGCATTTTGCCAAGGGTGATATTTCACATTCATACTGAATTAACAGCCCAAAAAGAGAGTGTAAAAACAATGAAAATCAAAATTTTAGATGTCCTTTTATACAGCAAACCATTCACACATATTGATATAATACTCCCCTCTCATTTATTGGCTGATCATTTAGGCCCATGTAGTCAAAAGTTACATTACAAGACAGTAAAAAAAGATTGCAAAACAATCACAACTGCGATGATACAATAGACATGACAATAGTTTATCTTGACACTGTAATCGTGCCGTTAGAGTGTCACAACTCAAGGGACTCAAAATCCAAAAACAGCTCATTCTCCCTTGTCATGCCTCTGTCCAGATTACCAAAGGGTTTGGAAGATGTATCCAAATACCCAAACCTGGTAGCCGAGCTTTTGAGAAGAAATTGGACAGATGTGGAAGTCAAAGCAGCTCTGGGAGACAACCTGCTCCGTGTTCTGCGTGAGGTGGAGAGGGTGAGAGACAAAACTGGAGATCATTATGAGCACATTGTGATAATGTATGAGAACAGTATAGTCCATGAAACAGAGATTAGATCAGAGGAGGAGTTGAGATGATCCCTTTGTGGGAAGCGACCATTAGAATTCAGATACAGCAGCTGAATTGCTACAGAGAGAACTGGGTCACGTCGATGAATGCGAGCTACACAGATTCTATTCTCCTCATCTTCTCGGTTAGATTCGCGACACCCTGAGCAGCGTTCCTGCAGATGACGTTCCCGTCCCTTACGACGAGGTGAAGAGCCCCTGCAGGACTAGCTACGGTTACCAAAATGCTGCTGCTGCACAGACACTCAGCGTCCTGGCCATCACCATCACACTGTGTGTCCACACATTCATCTTATCAGCAACTTCGTAGATGGAGCTTCGAATGACCCATGTACAAAATGCTGTGTTGTCTCTGCTGCATGTCGAATAATGGCATATATCTGAACAACACACAATGACGGTACTGTATGTTCACTGTGTCTGAATTTATTGAAACTGAAATTGTGTTAAAAGTCGGGAGTTTTCCCCCCACAGTTTCTGTGCTGGGAAGAGGCTGCTGTCCACAGACAAAGATAGTTTGCAGCACATGTGTCACCCTCGAAAGCACAAAGCCAGTGACTTGGAAAGTTGTTCATTCTCAAGTCAAATATTTAAGGGAAGAGCACCATCTAGCTTTTGAAGAGGGGAACGTATGACTGATTGTTATCTGAAACACCTTTGGCAACTCTTCCTGAATTTTTTGAGATAGAAAAATTGTAAGCATTAAGAGATGAAACAGTAACTAACAAAAGAACACCAGACACATGTATAAACCTCACTCAGCCAACACTCCTGACAACTGATGGTTGGCAGAAAGGGAGGGATGATACACGTGGTGATGTCATAAAATAAGGTGGGCAGAGCCATGCTGATCATGGGACCACCATCACTTGTACAGCAACAACAACAGCAGCAGTAATTACATCAGTAGGCCAATACAATGGTGTGTACATACACAAGGCAAGGACGCTGAGATGAGTGAAAGTGCCTCAGTGTCCCTCAAGACAGGCAGAGGAAAAGAACCCATCCACACAGTGTTTTCTATTTAAAAATACATGGCTTCAACAAGGATCATCTGCTTCAAGTGACCTGTCCTGACAGCTGGAGGCGGCTCAGATTATGTGCCCTTTTCACACGGAGCGACACAAACCATCTTTATGACCCGACATGCCAATTCAAAAATATAAATTACAAAAAGTAACCGCCATAAATCCCATTCAGAAAGTTTCTGAGCGGTAAACATTTTGGATTGTAGTGTTGTTTTAGAGTGGACTGTTGCCTTCACACGTCACAGTTTGAGTGAATCACATTTACAACGTCACATCGCCCCCTTGTGTCCATCCAATGGACTCCAGGATATGGGGACACGGGTGAGTCAGACCTAATAAGGGAAGCCTGACTTGCTCAACCCAGCGCTGCTGCTCACATGACCAACAGCACCCTGCAACGGTTACAAAGTCTCACAGGCTGAGAGTTTTACATGGATGGCTCAGTTGCAAATAGTGCTCAGGAGCAAAAGTATCAAACGGGACCAGTGTCAGATGAGGGTAAACACGGTCAGTTTGTGAAGTCAATGTTCTGTCAAAATGCTTCAACTGGCACCGAGTTCACATCATGGAGCGAGTAAAGACCCCTAAGTGACTCACATCCGATACATTGGTCACAGGTTGTCCTCGCGGTAAATCCACAGGGAGGAGGGATCTCTGAGTAATGCTGGTCTGCGGCTAGTTATTTTGGGTCCAGGGGACGGTTATGATTCCACCTCTCTCAGTGGCTCGCACTCTTGACCCACCCCTCTGTCTAGGCCGTCGGTTTGTGAAAGCAGGGAGGCATGACTTGGCTTCGCAAACTTGTACACTAAAGAATCCTTGTTCAACATCTTCCACGTAGCAGTGACTAGGCGGGAATAGTTGTCGGGGTTGTACTCTGAGGCAGGGGCCCGCGTGCTCAGCAGCGGTAGGTTGTCTCTGTCGGTCCTGGAGAGGAAGAGAGGCGGCCGCCGCTGGCTCTCGCCGTCCTTCAAGGAGTCTGGGAGGGGCTTGTGCTTGCTCTCCGGTAGGAGCATGATGCACAGCACCGAGAGGACGGCAAAGGACGCAAAGATGACGTGGTGAAGGAAATATCCACCGTTGTTTTGAAGCTCCATCAGAGAGGAAGCAGCCATGCCAACGCAACCCGCCGCCAACACCAGGCCCAAGCAGCCACCTCTGTGATCAGAGGGGGAGAGGAGCGAAAAAAGAGTGGATAGTATGTGAAACCCACAGACATTCATGTTTCCTCATGAGTTGTGGACCTGTGGAAGGACTTACCGCACCACAGTGGGCATGATCTCACTGGCAAAGAAAGTGCTGAGCATGGCGACAGCCTGAGAGAACAGAAGGCCCACGACCGACAAAACCAGCACCACGCCTCCGCGCAAGTCTGGAGTACAGCAAAAACAGCACAAGACTCAAAGTTTGCTGTTGTTTCCACAGTTACACAGTTTTTCTAAACAAATAAACCGAAACTTACTGATGAGCACAGCAAAATTAAGTGTATGTGTGCGATTAGTGAAAAAATGTTTTTATCTGATTTAGATCAGTAATTCAAATATAAACTACTTAGTCGTTCATGGTGTCAGCTTGGACACCTTCTGCCTATGTGATTCTCAAATCATGCTGACACATTGAAAGTGTGTATTCTGTTTGTGAGACTCATAACATTGAACGGATGTTAATTTCTCTTGTGCCAATGAGTGTAGTGGCGGTGATTTAAATAAATAAACCTGATCTGTACAACCAGTCCAGACAAATTGCAGCAAATGTTTCTTTGTAAAATGATTAAAGACAAATACTGTGATAGGAGAGGTGTGATGAAAATCTTAAGCAAAACAGTATTCTGGGAAAAGTCTTGGATTAAATCAAGGAGGGTCCAAACTGCAACCCATTGCAATCAATCCAAAACACATGCAATTCACATCATGTCACACTGTGAATGGAGGAGGAAAGCTCACATTGAGTGAGGGCCAGCAGCAGCAGCGACGACAATCCAGTGATGATAGCAGACAGCAGCAGGATACCACG
>OMPJ01006259.1:2019-41510 GCA_900312935.1 Carapus acus | reverse complement strand
CACAGAACTCTCTCCCGCCTCCTCTGTTTTCCTCCTCATTTGCGCACTCGTTCCCATCAGCAGCAGGACAGGTATGTGACGTGACATGGAATCGCGTCTGTTGGCTACACGCGCATGTGCAGGTCTGTGCTCCCGTCTGTTTAAATAAAGCAAAAAAAAAAAAAAAAAAGCAGCAAAAGCTTCGCTGCGTTTGAGGTTTAGAAATACCTGAGAAAACATAGCTTCTGCGGACGCTACCGCGCTATTTGATCAGTAAAATAGTTTCACTACTTAAAAGCTATTTGATTTAGAAAACAGCGACGTTACGACCACGCTACTGAGAAATGTAGTTAAACTAGTAACGTCGCTACTTGTAACGCCGCTACTGCCCAACACTGAATGTTTCTTTGTAAAACGTTTAAAGACAAATACTGTGATAGGAGAGGTGTGATGAAAAGCTTAAGCAAAACAGTATTCTGGGAAAAGTCTTGGATTAAATGAAGGAGGGTCCAAACTGCAACCCATTGCAATCAATCCAAAACACATGCAATTCACATCATGTCACACAGTGAATGGAGGAGGAAAGCTCACATTGAGTGAGGGCCAGCAGCAGCAGCGACGACAATCCAGTGATGATAGCAGACAGCAGCAGGATACCACGGCGACCGAAGCGATTAACGGTTAGGCAAATAAAGATGCAGGCCAACGCTCCAGTTATCACTCTGAGGAAGTAGCTGAAGTAGAAGTTGGTTGACCAAGTGTGAAGATTTCTGGTGAAACAGTACTGAATACCTGTTCCGATGAACCTGGAGGCGAGAGGGATACGCATTTGTGCATTCATCTTACAAAGAAGCATGATCATTAGCATACAGTATATACGACAGTAGTAGCATCTAAACTTATTATGCTTTTATCATGTCATCTTTGTGATGCTTGATACTCACATAGTGAAGCTCAGGATGAGACAGTTCTTCCAGATAACTCGACTTCGTCGCAGCTCAAGGATAGAGCAATACTTGGGCTGAAAGTCCTCTCCATATGTAGAGTCCACCTCTGGATAGAGAAAATTAAAGAGGTTTGTTTTGCAAATCAGACCAAAAAAGCTAACTGACAGAATGCCTGTGAACCTTAGCAGCGCTCATTGGTCAGACAAATGTGGGGCAAGAGGTAAGACTGAATACAACCATCTTAAACAGGTAGTTATATCTCCGTCAAAGCACAATAATTTGTGTGTTTGGTAATTTACACTTAAATTTCCTAGTTCTGATATCCTGATCCTTGAGCTTGATGATTTTTCCGTAATCATGGATTAGCACACTCTGTATTCATTTAGATTAGGGATGTCAAACTCATTTTCAACGAGGGCCACATCAGCATGGAGGTGGCCCTCAAGGGGCCAGATGACAATGGCAATTATTAAGGAGGTATAATGTAATTTCATGTAAAAAGTACTCATTTGGAAATATCTCATATCAACTTTTTTGTTGTTATTCAACTTACAAATACCCCTTAACATGGATGTGAAAAGACATCAGGTCTTTGCTATTATTATGATGTACATCCTTGTATTTCATAAGGAAAAGAAACCTATTTTAATCAGTTAACAATAAATCAACAAGTCAACAACCTGGTTCCCTCACTTGGGTTGGTATTTCTTGACAAACTGACATTTCATAAAGTGTGTATCTGGTTGGGGCACAGCTGCTGTCACTTTACCAGTAACATGATCTACGAGCATTTTGGGAGATGTAGTTTATGGATAGATGAATGTTTAGATAAAGAAGACTTAAATTGTCACTCAAGTGCTTGTGGGAAACATACAATGACGCAGCGGCCCGCATTGGGCCTGTGGGTGTTCAATTTGACATCTGTGGTATGTTGACACAATAATTCAAATGCTCACGGGCCAGATAAAATGATGCCGCAGGCATGCGGGCCTTGAGTTTGACAAATGTGATTCACATGGAAAAACCTCAGAATTTGACACATTCAAATTTTTTGGAGCAGAGCAATGAATGAGACAGTCAGGTAGCAGTGCGGGGTCAAATCAGTATCAATGTGTCTGCTATTCCTTCCTACTTTTATTATTTAGACTACAGGGAATTTCAACTCAACGAAAATGAACTTGAACATCATCATCATTGCAACATTAGGTTCTTTATGACATCATGACATGCATCCCTGAAAAGTGTGTGTGCGCTCGCAGAGGGTTGTTTACCTGACAGCAGTGTTTCTCCAGGGTATACATCATCATGAAGACACACTCTATTCTTGGCAGAGAATACCTGGAGGGACCTTTTTGCCTCGGGGATCTGAGCTGTGGCCAGCAGCCAGCGAGGGGACTCAGGAAACACTGATGCACAGCTGGACAAGACACATTTATTACACATTTATTGACAAAACATGACATTTTATTATGCAAATGAAGAACTAAAAGAATAAAACCAAGAGTCTTACCACCAATATGAGAGTAACAGGAGCAGAGGCAGCGTGGCCACTGCCTGGAGAATGGGCCAATCACGGCACAGAGTAGCAATGCCAGGCAACAGCAGCTTTGCAAGGACACCGAAGAAGCCGCTGACCATGGCAACCATGAGGCGGTGAGGAGGATCGCACAGCTCCAACCCTAAGTATGAGACAGCGATAGCAGGAATGAGGCGGGGCAGATAACATCGACATGGAATCTGAGCACAGCTGGTACGTCAAGGCCGAGACCAATGCACTTCCTGTTTGTGGTGAAGTTCCCGACCTCACGCAATGTCACACAGACATTAGCATGAAGGGTCATGATGTATTTATCGGTACGTTAGATAATTACCTATTACCCATTTCTGACAATGTCAGGCTGAGTAAAAATAAAGTCAAGTCAACAGGAATCAATATTCCCCTGCTACGTCACAGTGTCAGTGCATTGCAGATTTTCATAAATGTTTAGAGTCAAGTAATTTCGCAGTTTTCCTGATACATTACATGTTTCCACGGGTTTCGATTTTCGCATTTCAATTTTCGTAAAATTGAATGATATAGGTGGAGATAATGCATTTTCTAGTATTGCTTTGACCCTCTGGCAGTAGCTCCAAGCAACAGGGGACGACACTTTCGATGGCAGAGAAAGTGAACTTAACTTAGGTGTTTCAATCACTGATCCACCACTAACTGAAGCACAAACTTAATCTCACCTTGTATTGTGCCAAACTAAGCAGGTTTGTGTTGAACTTTGACCTCCTTCTCTCGATGTCCTTCCTGTCAGCTGTGCCAGGAAAAATGTGGAGCTGACATCCTGCTTGCTTGCATACCTTGTGTCCTGTCCTGATAGTGCTTTTCCTTTCATTATGGAGGAACTCAACTCAGGGGACGTCACAGATATTCGTAGACGGCCTCCACCCAGCCCAGCCCATTCAACAGAATCTGGACCATCTGGCCACAATCTCAAAAGAATGTAGGGGTATTTACATTGCCTCAGAAACAGACAAGACACAAGTGTCTGATTTCAGTGCACCGCTTTGCACCACCTACTCCCACACAGGAATATATGCTTGAAGGAATTCTTGCTGGTGCATCGCATTCCGACACACACTTCCTAAGCAAAAACACGAAACATCCTATTATCCACACTCTTTCCTAACAAGCCATACTCAGTACACACAAATGCAAACTCTTACACACATAAACACACCTGCTAGTAAGTGCTTTGGTTAACCCAGACGAAAAGCAGAGCACTGAGCAGCTGCCTCATGTCAATCAGAACTCAAAACTCAGCTGCTTCTCCCACACTAGTCTGACCGACTAACATACTCACAGTTGTGTCTGCTGCTCAACTATTATCAGCTAAATAGAACAAAACAGACGCGACAGATTGTGATGCACACATATATGAGACGAATCTGATTCTGACGAACTTGAAGAAAATGTCCCCTGAATGTGGAGTGATGTCATCTATGCTTTTTTTTTTTTTACGAACATAGTATGACACATGAAATGATATAACACAATGAGTGTTGAACATTGCTGCTGTCAAGTTGTAATGTAGCATGTCCCCAACAAACAACAATCTACAAGCAACCTTTTCTGTGTCTTCACTGTATTGTTTGGTTTATGTTACCTCCACATTTATCTGTCGAAAGATATGATCTGGTGAGAGGAAATCAAATTATGCTGTTGTGTTATTACAGACTGAGTGATGAATGGACTGACGAGCTGGAACAGGCATTTAATGGAGGACCTTCCTCTGTAAAAACCCATGACTCAGGACTACATAACTGAGTTTGAGGAAGTTTGTAAATGTATCTGCATCCTGAGTATACTGCACCTATTCTTCATCTTTGGATAACTGGCTCAATCATTATGGTTACTAACACTTACAAAAAGCAATACAACAAAGCAAAGAACAAATAACACGCCATCGACTAACTTTTCAACATACAGTATAGAGTAATGAGATGAAGAGTTCTCCTCTATTAGGATATTAGAGAGACAGGGATGAGGGAAATCCCCCATTTGGAAATCACCGAAAAGGGCTGTAGCTTCGAGCTCAAGAAAGAGCCAATTAGATGATTTGCTCTAAACATAATTTCACTGACGGTTGAGTTCACCCGAACTCTACTGTAATGCTTTTATTCAAATCAGCTTTGTTTATTTTCATTTGAGGTGTGAGGGATTTTCTGGTTGTTTATTGACTAGCCCCATGCACATGACATCACAGAAGGACACTAGAATGTGGCTCAAAGAGTGACAAATGGTGCTGCTGTCTATATTTGATCGAATAAAATGTATTATTATACACAGTTCCTGAATTATTGATGGACAAAATCAACATTTCTGAGGGATTTAAGCTAGAGTTCACAAACATACAGCCTACAGGCTGTCTGGAACCTCTGTCTGGCTTTTTTTTTGTCCCTATTGAGCTGTATGGGCGACTTTGCCAAATGGGAAATTCACAGAGGAGTGTCCCATTCTTAAAATGTCCACTGGGGTTGCACTGCTTTTGCAACGGTGGTGGATGTAACACAACGCTGATGGAAATGTAATGAAAAGGTAATCTGGACTGTTCACTACATCCAAGACAGAGATCAGCATCACAGTCAGTTTGACAGCGTTTTCTGAGATGAAGACGTTCACCACAGCCACTTAAACACACAGAGGTTTGTCAATCAGGCTGAAGTACTGGATTTGTATTGCGTTTTTCTCCTTAAATGCAGTGATTCCCATGCGCTGAGTCACCTGTTCCCATCGCTAGTAAACATTAACTGTCAGTGGTGCACATCCTCTTCAATAACTTCTTCCTCACCTCGCGTTTGAACATTCAACAATTCCTGGATATTAATCATCCTGTAAGAAAATAAAACCCTAGACTTTTTGGTGCCAGGGACCACTAATTAAATGTTTTGTTCCATTGTGGATCAACTTCTGATCCATTTGTTGTAATGCTCAAATGATAATTGAGAAAGATGCAGTTAAATTTACAAGTAATAATGCTGTACAGCATTCTGCTGACATTATCATTTTATAGAGCAAATGTATGATTATTATGCGTTTTGAAAGACGTGGCCTCTGACCTAAAATTTGTTTGACACACTGATTTATACCGTGAAACTTCAGATTTCTCCTCTCCATCCGAATCTTTTATTTACTATGCTCATATCTGTATTGCCTTGTATGATTTAATAGAGTGCAGAGTTTGGAAAGTAGACATGTGCCTGAACACAAACACTGGAGCCACTAAGAGGGAAAACGAAAGACCCTTCAAGTGTGTGTTGGGAGGAAAACAGACAGAGGCAGAGTCAGATGACAACTACTGAATATGGCTCGAGGGGTAATGTCACTTACTGGTAATGTAAGAAGATACAAACACTCCGGCTAATACGACGCCTTGAGCCAGTCGCAGCAGCAGATACACCACTACACTGTTGGAAACACACACGGCCACACCGAGCAGACTCGACAGGCTGACAGAGAGAAGAAAAGCCTGCCGCCGGCCCAACCTGTAAACACACAAACACGCATGACGCAGTCAGGTGTGAGTCACACGTGCACGCGGGCTGTACAGTCGACCCTCGTTTCTCTGGACAAATACAGACTGGACCTAGTCCGGACAATGAAAAAGTCCGGACATTGAAAATTGACTACCGGACATTGAAAATTGAGTACTGTACAGTAAACAGCCTATATTGCGCCTATACGCGCAAGCGTGGCTGCCTCGCTAGTGGCGTCGTCTGCCGCGAGAGCCACCTATCGGTCAAAGTTGTCATTCTTCGGACTGGAGCGGCTGGAGCGGACATTTAGTCCGGAAGGCGGACGTCGTCCGGACAATTGAAAGTCCGGACATGTGAAGTCCGCACAATCGAGGGTCGACTGTACACACATCAAATGCTGCATCTTTGCTCCTCACCAGTCGCACAGCGTGCCAAGGAGGATGTAACCCACAATCCATCCTGTCATGAAACAGATGTGCTGCACGGGGATTTTCCAGTAGTCACTACAAACCAGGTCCCACTGTGAGGGAAAGAAAACACAGAGAGGGGATCAGTACAGCTAAAACCTTAGGACAGAAAATACACAAGTATTCATATGAATAAATGCATTTGAGTCTGCATCAGATGCACAACTCTTGGCATGAACAGGTTTGGTGTGTTTAATTATGTTGGGGCGTAACTTAAGATAAGGCCTCATCTCATAATGTCTACAAGTCATTGCTACGCTAGCTATTTGCACTAAGCCTCTGTGGGCCGTGTGCAACACATCCAGCAGTGTTTGTCAAAAATTACCTCACAGCTTTTCATGTAATCTCGGCACAGAACAATCACATTGGTAAACATGGAAGTTCCCTGGCAGCAGATTAGAGCCAGAAAAGTTGAGGAGCTGGTCTTCGGGCAAGAGCTGCCACTCTGATGCATTTAGTAAAAGTGGTCAGCTGACTATCGACAACAATAATGATTATACTGCCAAATTCCTGGGATTCCCTGGCAGTTAGTCAAAAGTGAGTGTATAGTAAGAGGGAAATCATCTGAAACAATCTACACTGAGTCTAGTTGTTGCTGATTCAACTCTTTCTTGGAGACCATAGTCTGAATGATTGAATGGAATGTCCACAAACGTATTGTAGGTACCTGGATTGCGAAGAATTTTGGCTGACTGGTTTGATCCAAACCATTGTGCTAAAAAAACACTTAGGGGAACAAACTGCAATCAGTTGATTTGTTGGATTCGATGTAAAAATCTGTTATATTCAAACCTGTGGTCTCACAGGAACGCAACTGATCTGTGCTAGCTGTTTGCCCAAATCTACATCAGAATTTGCGCTTTAAAAAGGGAGATGCGGTCAGGACTCAAACAGAGAGAGATCTGTGTGAGACGGAATGAGGATGACGGCCTTCCTAAATGAATTAACGTGTCTGCTGACCGTCTTAATACATGACGACCAAGCAGTGCTCCAAGATCATTGTGCCAACAGCTCTAGACCCGCTCTGCATCGTGACTGGCTGAGAGGAAATTATTCTCCGTCATCCTCTTCCTCATTTCCTCTACTCACCACTGATGTGTGTTATACTTCAGTTGCTTCCTATGTCACATTCAGTGAATAGACATGACTGAGTAATTTCACATTAGGACAAAAAATTGATTATGTTCAGGTTGCAACAATCACAGAGCACTCTCAATCAGCACGAGTGGTGCTGCTTAAATGGAATACAAACTGGTTGGAGCAAAAGGCCTAAAAGTTAGTTTTAGCTATTTAAACACAACGCTCAAGAGCTTTTATCAATTTTGAAAAAAGAATTGTCACTTGTGCGTTGCCACTGTTTTTTATGTAGCAAAGCATTCTGGAAAATTCCATCATATGCTTCCTCAGGTCCTTCGGTCTTCGCCACCTTTGTAAAGGACAAATGGGATTGAAGGAATTTGCTATAAAGATCTCTGCTGACTTTTACCAACTATTCATTATAAGAATTGGGATCAAATGTTTTGTACTTTAAATTAGTGGTGCATTACACATTGTTTACTAACACAGTAAATAATACAGTGTATCACACAAACAGGTTGTTGACGTTTGACTGTCAGCAGGTGTCTCGTGCGTCACTGTACATGAAAGCCTCCGAGACAAAGAGACTCACACCAACTGTGGACTCCCCTCGTCTTAAATGAAAGGGTTCTGCTTTACCGGCCACCATGTTGCTGCATCCCATGCACTAAAATCTGCCCTTGTTCTGGCTTTCTTTTCCAACCGCTAACACAGGGTAACAGAAAATAAAAATTGAAATAAGTATATGTTTTTTCAACTAAATTAGAACCATTTTGCACTGCTGAATCCAAAAACGACATCCACTTTTCTCAGTCAGGTCTGTTTTTTTGCAGATTTGATTTAGAAAAATGCAATCTTCTGACAAAATTGATTACATACTTGTGGAATTATGAGTAGATTTTTGTTAATATTTCTCATCCAAAAAAAGTTAAGGGAGAAAAAAAAAATTCTGAGAGGCCTTATTAATCAAATGGAGGAATCCTCATCACTGATGTCAGGAAGTTCTCCAAAGACTTGCACTGGAACTTTATCATACTGAGCAACAGGGCGACATGTTGGTTCAATGTCAGGATACTTGAGGCTGCTTCAGTTCTTTCATCCAAGTCACATCAATAGTGCAGAAGTAGCAGTCAGTGACAACAGTTTTTGTCCAAACCATGGGAATTCCAAACTTCAGAAAAGTCTTCTTAGGGGCAGCAGTGGCTCAGTCGGTAAATGACCATGCCGGGGCACTGGAGGGTGGCTGACTGAAGTCCCAGTGACGACACAAGGGACTGGAGGCTGGACTCGTGCCTGGAGGGACTGTAGGGACCGCAGTTTCCCTCCTGAGCACTGCAGAGGTGCCTTTTTGCAAGACACCTAACCCTCAACCAGCTCAGGGGTGCTTTCAGAATGGGCAGCCCCCTCACTCTCGGGACCCACCCTTACTGCGTGACATGATGTGCATACTTCCATCTGTGTATTTGGAAGAGTGACAACTATGTAGTTCCCCCTTGAGGGGGATGATTGAGTATGTCTTCTCTCCCTCTCTTCTCTTCTGCTCCCTTGCCTTTGGTCAACTGATGCAGATACCGTACATGACTCGCATTCAATGTGTGGTGCTAAAGCTTTATCGTGGTCATCAAGTTTAATACCAAAAGAAGCACGGTAAGCATGCTTTATGAAACTTGCGACTAGATTCCGAGTAGGAACAATGGTGTATTCACGGCAGATGTAGCGGAAAACGTCAGGCTTATTTTTGAAAGATCTTCTTGGCAAAGCCATTTCAATGACATGTAATATGACAAAAAACTATTTGTCATAAATTGGCACGTGAAAAATCCTCAGAATTCATTAATTGCAAGAAATATAAAATAATTTTGCACCATATGATGTGAAAATACCTGTATATGTAAACAAAAACATCAAAAAGCAAATTTGTAGCTTAGTTCAGAAAATTGACCTGACTGAGCAAAACCAATATCATTTTTGGATTCAGCACATCAAAATGATAACATAAAGTATTTCGACCATCTTGTTGCAGAGCAGTGCAATCAATTGGCCTCTTTAGCATCTTGGGTTTATGACATGACTCAAATGCCGTCAGGAGGGCAGTGTCACAAACTTAAACCACAAGTGTGAGACAACATCTAAGCATCAAAGATGAGTCTGACACGGCAACCTTTCCATGTGATCGTCCCACAAAGATTTAGGAAGAAATAACTTAATAGGACAAAGAATTCTGAAATGGTGATAACAGCATCTAAAAGCTAACAAGTTGGCACCATGAGTACTTTGGTAATTCTGAACATAAATCTCAATTGGCCATACTGAGCACAGCTAAGTCAATGAAACACCTCAAGAGATCTACCTGGGGCCTAGGACGAGATGTGTAAATCTAGATAAAAAACGAGAAAAAAAAAAGAAAACGAGATATTGCAACTTTTCTTTACATGAGTGTACTGTACGAAAACTCAACTTTATGAACTATTGAGAGCATATGAGGCTGAGAGGATTCCTACTTACTGTTTTTTCTGATATAGTGCATGTTGAGTAGTTTTAAGTATCATGCCTCTAATGACCTACATTGAAAAATTAGAGTGATTCACAAATAACAACAACTCTTGTGCAGAGAGCACAAAATCGTAAAAAAACAACAAAAAACAGCAAGTCTTTGAACATGTTATCCAGAATATTTCCTTGAAAAAGTATATGGAATGCATCTCGGGTGCTCACATAGGTCAGCCTAAGGACCAAAATGAGTCCAGATTTAGGGTTCAGCTGTTGTGGGGAACAGATATTTAATCAACAACTGATCCAATCATGCCATGTGTTCTCCTGCATCAGTCGCCTTTCAGCAAAACAACAGCATACATGAACGGAGTGAATGTTGAATAAACCAAAATGAAATTACAAGATATGGTGCAGCACCTGGGCAAAGAGTAGACAAGGTCATGCTTGTGCCCTTATCTCTGAGAGCCACATTTGCACTCCGAATCAAACATCTTAACATCTGGCTGTGTCACTTTGACTATGTGGCCATTGTAGTGACTGTTCCTCTGGAGCACTGTGAAGTATTGTATTTATGTTTTCTTTGTCTGAGCATATGACATCACATGCATAGGAAGTTGCTCCTGGTGAATGAAGTGGCAAGGAGTTCAGGAAGGAACACGGGGCCTCAGATTTTCCAGACGTCCCACTTAGTAGAGGAGGAAAATCCTTGCTACTATTTCCAAGATAGGCAACAATTTCTTTTCTGTGACGCAACAAGTATTCACAAATTGTTGACTACGTTCACAAAGGAATTTGAGGGATTTGAGGGATTTGAGTGCAAACATTGCCAAAGCCCGAGTTCAAAGACACTTCCCACTTTGGTTTCCAATGACGTCCAGGAAATAAACATATCTTGATTATTTTTCAGTCGCAGGATCTAGGTTGACTTGTAAAGCTGACTGGTTGAAAATGGAATAGTCTATCATTTTGCCTTCACAAGCCCAATAAAACACATTTTTATACTCAACATCTTTGACAAGAAATTTACCTAACTCTTTCCCTGTGTCCAACAACTTCAAGTGATATGAAGGAGTGAGGATGATGATGATGCAGGAAGAGTGATAATGAGTGTGTGAAAGACATTTGCCAAAGTGGGTGTTATTCAGTCAAAAGTCATTTTTAAACGTTTTGGTAAAGGAGTAGGGTGTCAATTCTTAAATACCTCAACATTCAAGAAGAAATGAGAAATCAATTAAACAATAATCAATTTTAGGATGAATTGCTCTACTGCTTTTGACAGAAATAGGCACACAGAAAAACAGCTCGATCCTGGATTCTGAATACATTATTGATAGCCAGATTAACATCAAATAAAGTTCATCTTTAAAGGTGTTTTTCTAAGACCAAGCCACAGTCTTGGCAAATAGCTGGAAAAATAGTCTTGATGAAAATACATAGTTAACAGAAGTCCTAGCACACTTACTGAGGGGTAGGTATATGTCAGAGATGTGATAGATGTTGCCCATTTATTTCTGCACATTTAGAGATTTGATTGATTTATAACTTCAAAAAGCCTTTATCAGTGGTGGGGTCATCATGATCAGCGTTAATCTTATAAACAACGCCTATCCCTTGCCAATATTTGTTAAGTCAGGAGGACCCTGAGGAGCTCAAGAATGTTGTTCCAGACAGCTTAAAGATAGTGTGTTATCTTCTTCTTTTACACAAGTGCCTCCACAAATACACATGATGGCATCACAGTAAATCTGTGTGATCAAAGTTTTCTCGAGGGTTGGTTAACATAAACCATTATGGAGAGAATTTATTCTCTTTTTTTTCTTACCCACACCCTTCATATTCGAGTAATGGACTACAAACCCGAAAAGCTTGCTTGCACAGCAATATTCTGGAAATAATGAGTTAAACAGTATGTACTGTCCTGGGAGTCAAACAGGCTGAAGGCACATAATAAGCTTCAAAAGGTTTGAACTGCAAAACCTGAGCAAATATTGACCAAACTGCCGTCTTCAGGTCCATGCAGGTTTCAACAGAGAAACAGCTCTCATTACCAAATGAAAGCTACAGCAGAGCTAGTTAAGCATAATCACCTTGAATGAAGATCTTATCGCATCATAGGCAATGTGAAGGGCATGTACACATGTCCTTCACATTGCCTAATATGCCTAACACAAGATGGTAAAGGTTTGGATAAGCTGCCAAAGGCTTGGTTCATTTTGTCATCAGTGAAAGGTGAATCCTCCATCATGAGACCTTGTGACAGGATAAACATGTCAACACAAATCATTGAACCAGGTTAAAAGTGCCTCCAAAAGACTGACATCTCTCAGTGTGGTATCCATTGATGATTCATGTAATATTGTCGATGAGGCACAGGCACTATAGGCGCATGAAACTGTAGGTCAGGCACCAACTCCTTAATGATGGATCATTTATCAACATTCTCTTAATCCAGTAACCTTGTATGTTCCAACTGTGTGACAAGAATGACTTGTCTGATATTATGGTGGGATTCTCTTATTTTGAAAGACGATTCAAAAACAAGAAAATGTGACAGTGAAACATGAATAAGACCTGCCAAGATTTTGTTATGTTGGGCGAGATAAAAGTATGGAACGACAACTGTTGGCCTAAGACGTCAACTTCTACCATCATTCCTTGTGTTCGAGTTTATCCAAACCTGAAATAAACAGACTATAGCGGTGTGCCTGGGCTAAATGACTGTGCAACTTCATTTGAGAAGATACTCTAAGCAGCGTGCCAACTGACGACGAGTAAGCTCTTCATCAATAACAACACACAACAACAAATTAAAGAATGTGAAATTACAGGTGGTGTGACGCAGTCTGTGTGTTTAGCCTTTAGCCTTAGCCCTGAGCTCTGACTGACAATACGCTCCGTCTTACCTCTGTGACACAGTTGCTCTGCAGCCCAGCCGCTGGCGCGTACTGCCAGCCTTTGGTACAGGACACCCTCTCCCGCGGCACATTTTCAGAAAAATCGGTGATGTTGGGTGGATATTTGTAAAGTTCGCAGTGGCTCAAGCCGCTGCCGTTCACCCAGGGGATGGTAAAGTTGAGGTAGCCCTGTTTGGTGAGATTGCTGGGCAGGAAGGCGAGGGGGAGAAGGTGAGGGTCCGGTTTACAGTGGTACGAATCCGGGATCAGAGTAAAGAAAACGTCGCTCCACAGGTTCAGTATAACCGCGAAGGTGGGGAACCAAGTGAAAACCACCACGATTCTGTTGTAACGTCCGTAGCCTCCGATGTGCGGGAAAATCTTGGAGTCATAATCCACATGAAGGCGAGCGCTGCAAGTCACGGATGAGCCGCCGCTGCCGCCGCCGCTGCTGGCCATCGCGCTCCGGACGCTGAGCGGCTGCGGGTGGCAGGTGAAAAGCGCAGAGAAGAGGAGGGCGGAGGCTCTGCGGGATCGTCACACGGGTTTTGGAGGAAGCCCACACCTGCTTTGGCTCCCAGGAGCAAACACACACAGATCCCTTTGCCCTGTCCTTCTGAGAGAGCTGAATGGAAGCGTGCGGACTTGGTTTCATGAAGATGTTTTGTCCCTCAAACGACTGCTCACTAAGTCCAAACTTCTGTTATGATACCATGACTTGGTTGACTGACAGCCAATGCGCACGATTGGTAACTTTTTGTAAACTTTGCAACACATTATATCGACCGTGGGCAAACTACGGCCCAGTGGCTCCATCAGGCCCGATGGTCTTTTTGAGCCGGCCCGCGAAAGATTGGTACAGAATTCATACTTTTGACTGTATTCTAACAAACAACAAACACTACAACAACAAACTAACACCAGAGTTTAATGCACAAGATGGGTGAAAATCAAAACAGGTCCTATCAAAAAAGTTTCTGGTTGATATGTGTGCACCTTTTGCTGACGCAGCCTGTCTGTCAAAATTTTAAAAGCAATGTGGCCCCAGTGTCGAGATTTCACATGGATGCTATTTTCTGTCCCAGGTTCAACATGTGTATTTCTTTTCTGGCACAGTTAACTATTTTTTCTGTCAAATATTCACCAAGTGTGTGAAATATTTCCTTTTCCACGTTTGTGCGAACACTGAGAATTTGTATTACGCGTTCATTGGTTCTGTATTCGCAATTAAAATTTAGTTTAGGTTTGTTTTACACAACTAATTGGCGCAGTCTCAGGCGCTGTAATTTCCCACAGGATTGAGAGAGCACTTAATGTCTCATTGCCTAGGGATTTATTTGTCGTAGTTTTGACACAATCTGTGCTTATTTCACCTTCGATTGATGTGTCTTTACACATACAGGATCTCAAGGGACCAGGGGAGCATGGTGCACTCATATTAGCTCCACCTTTAATGGCTTACACCTAGGGATGGAAAAATGGGGCTCAGCAATGATTAATTTGTTCCAACTGTGCTATTTTCTGCATGTTATCATGTCCAGCATGTTGTAACATGTGAATCTCGGGAATTATTGGTATCGCTGCAGATGCAGTGAGTTTTCAGTTTCAGTCATGCTACCCTGGAAATTATGAAGGTTGAAACAAATTTGTGTTTCAGTGGGTTGTAATTTCATTTTAAACTTTTTGCATTCTCATCCTACTCGTCTACTACTACTACTCGTCGTTATAAATCCATTTATATTAACAGCTGACAATGGCCAGCAAAGATGCTTTGTCAGACTGATTGACTGCTTTTGCTGGAGGAAGCCTTAACTCATCTCAATTCACCCTCATGATAAGGACATGAAGGACATGATAAGGAAAAGGAATCCTTCTCTCCATGTGACCCATAGGTGATAACACACATTTGTCTACAATACATATTAACAGATTGATACAATCAATGCCCTGAGTTGAGTTTAGTGCCTGGAGAATAAACACGATTGTGTAGAATGAAGTGTAGGTTTACAATAAAGCAAAACACAGTCAGCTATTTAAATGCACAATTTTCAGGATCAGAGTTGGACCACATTTACTGTCGCATATGGACTTGTTAAAATGACTCTCATGCAGTAACTTGCAGCTAGCTTTGTCCCAATGAGTGCCCTGAGGATCTTAAGTGACAGTTCCTGATATGAACAGCATAATTTGTGAATTGGAATGGAATGTTAGAGTTTCAGAGCAGCAGGTATTGCAAGTATGGCAGGCACACCACCACTAACAAAGGCAAGACAAGAGAAATATCTCACAGCTGTATGTTTCACTTCTGGTATTAAAAGGAGGAAGAAAAATTTCACAATTTGTCGAGTCCTCCACTGGCATACAACAGCAAATATCCCATAATTGGCTGCTGGTCCCTGTCTACATGAAGTTATTTGATAATTGTCCACACAGACACGGCACCACCCTACCAGCTCCTAGCCCGTGTGGCTGGGATCAGTTTATTACATGGATGGATGTAGGACACGTTGTTATATAGTGTCCAGTTATTCATGGGATTTATAATGGTTTAGGAATTTCTATTTCCATCAGCCTGATTGTACATACGCTTGCCATGTAGAACTATGACTGGCACCAGTAGAGTTGTTGTACTCTGTTGTTCTATTGCTTCTTTAGATTGTTGAGCCTCTCCCATTTCACTAAATGTAAATGTAAATTAACAGGACTCCTTCCATTGAGGATACTGGTCCATATATAATGTGGCTTTTTATTTGTCATGACATGATAGAAGACAAACTGTTTAATTCAGTTTGTCCCAATAAACAAGCTCATAAATGTAATGTTATGTACAGTATGTATAGTAAAATATCAAATTTCAATGTTGTTAAAATTCAATATGTACAACAGCTGTTTGTTTTTTTTAACAGTATGTGTCTTTATACCATAGATTCTCCGGCTTCGAGCAGACACAGATATATTTTACAGCTGAAATTATCATCCACTACCGCTAATTTCTTTTTAGTTTTACATGGGATCACAAAGGGCCATTGTACCAGAAATATATCATCATGGATTAACTAAGTCATTGGTTAGACTCAGATTGTCAGATTGAATTTGTTTTTGACTTTACGTCTTAAATTTTGGAAACAAACTCAGGCTTATCAAACCGCGGTAGCGTGTCTATACCGCCATCTGGTGGTGATGATACATACCCTTGGTCAAGGGGTGAGATAATGACCATACTTAATGTGACCATACACAGTAAAATCTTTTTTTTTCTTGCGTATTAATCAATGCACTGTCCATTATCGAATGCTTGAGCCAATATATTTTAAGTCTTCTCTCCTCACTTCTGTCCTTATCTCGGCTCCTTGCAACTTCACCTGTCCACCTGTCTCACTGTCATTCATACACATGTACTCCCTATTGCTCCTCCTGACTCTTGTTCCCCCGTCCTACAGTGCAGACCTCCACCTCTCCAGGTTGTCGCCCATCTGCCTCCTCCTCTCAATACAAACAACAATGTCACCTGCAAACATCATCATCATGAATGGTGTACACACAGTTGCTCATTTCCTTGATTCGTTAAATTTAGGTTGATCAGTTGAGGAGCAGATTCAGGTGATTGGTTGGATGAACAATGGGCCTACAATCTGAATGACTTTAACAGATGTGATCTAGCCATGTGACACTTCAGCTGTCCGCTTGAAACCTCAGGGACTCATTTGACCTCCTCTTCAAACAGTCAGGGTACCTTGTAAACTCTGAACACAGGCTGCAGGATAAGATAATATTGCCCAAGTTGTGATCATAGTCTGGACTTCAAGCCAGACGGTGTCTCTGTTGTTGAGAACATCCTGCCACTTACAGGCTCTAAAGATGCCACACCCCAGAGGTTCAAAGGGCCTTAGACTTTTGGTATGGACCTCTCGCATCATAACAAAGGGCCTTAAACTTTTGGTATTGACCTCCAAAATCATGAATCCCTCAATCTGTAGCAACTTTATCTGGACCCCATGTGATTTGCCTGTGAAGTCCAAACTGGGATAGAGGCTACCAGCAAGCTTCCTTCAACTGCGTTCAGATCTGTCTGAATAGGCCTTGGAGTATTGTGATAATTATATCCTTTGACATCTCCCAAGAATATTGCCTTCTATCCCGGCTGGTTTGTGGGATTGCTGTTTCCAAAAACAGGATGTCTTTTGAAGCTTTACACTTGCAAGAAGGGAAAAAGCATCAGCCGAGGTCCTCCAAAAAGAGACAAAGTGACCGCAATGCTATATTAACAGATGGAGCTGGCACATGTTCACACATAATATCACCCTGAGGTGATTTCCACTGTCGACACCTTTTGTGCTTCATTGTCTGGGAGACCATGCTTGTCATTCATGATCTCCTCTGGTCAAGTGCACTTGTCTCCCGAGCCTTTTGGTCACAGAATAGTCGTCATTTGCATTGCCTTTGTTCCTCTCTCTTTAGGTGTTGTGCCATTTGTCTGACTGATCAGGTCAGTTACTGCTTATTTCATGTTGGAAACTACAGTAGATGACCAGAGAAGTATATTCCAAGTAAGATTCTAAAATGTTCCCATTACAGTTCTGTAGTTCTGAGTTCTGCCAAATGAAAATGGATCACTGGTGTTTCTTTTCGAGGTCAGAGTGACAAGATTGAGATGGTTTGGTCTTGTGCAAAGCAGAGATAGTGGTTATACTTGACAGACAATGCTGGAGATGAGGCTCCCAGATAGGAGGGAAAGATGAAAAGCACAGAAAAGGTAAGGAAGATATGAGGGCAGTGGGCATTTCAGTTGGAACAGAGGGAGGTGGAGAGGGATGATCTGCTGAAGTGACTTCCCTGTTTGCACTGTGAATGGTATCTTCATCAGTCCATCAAGAAACATTGACACATTTGTTTGTTCAGGACTAGCACCGACATGGTATTGAAACTATTGTACGACTATAACCTCATGTCCTGTCTATCAGTGCAAAGGCATGTGCAATGAGCAAATGTATGACAAATCCAGGAAGGTTTTATGACTTTCAGTCCATTCTGTATCTATTGATATACATATCTCCACTTTTGTCATATATTCTTCTCTTCTATTCTTTTCTTACTCTGATCCTCAGGCTCTCAAACTTTCAACAACCAATAAACAAACTAGGGACAGATGTGAATCCAGAGGGTTCATTTTATTTGGTTTGAGAGATTATCAGCTCCTGCCATTGATACAGCAAACACACAAGTTTGACAGTAACACAAAGCGGAGGAAGATGCAGAAGATGCAGTCAGTCTTTATCGAGAGGTACATACTTTTTCCACATGAAGCAAGGAGAAATGTCACTGAACACGACAATTCATTCATATTGTGAATACAATTCGGGGAAGCGAGATAGATTCATTTACGTAAAAGCACATTTTTACGAGATTTAACGGAGGAATTTAGCTGCTTTCGTTGCCCAAGGTGTGCTTGTCAAATAGGTACTCGGCCATGCCATTCTGTGGGGCACCCATGCGTCGAAGGTTGGTGACCCAGTCTCCCAGCTCCTTGATGGACTTCACTTGCTCGCCCAGGTAGTGCGTTTCAATGAAATCGCACAACTGTGAGAAAGAGCGAGAGAATCCATGTGAAACACAAAGCATTGTCATTATATCGGTACATTGTTGGTATGTTTACATGCATGACATCAATTTCAGTATACCGAGATATTTAACGCTGTAATGCAGTCATATTGTATCAGCTCTATCCATACAAAATCTAAATCACACTCTTTATGAGTGTATTTTCTGTCTTAGAGTAAAATTTTCAAACACTATCGCTTCATGTCTGTGAAACTGATATAAGGCTCCATCTGCTTTGTGGCTATTGTATCAAATAGCACAGTGTCATGTCGATGGGCTTAGCAATGTTCACACTCACATGGGGGTCGTTGTGGTCAGAGCAGAGCTTGTGCAAGTCCAGCAGTGACTGGTTAACATTCTTCTCAAGCTGCAGTGCACATTCGAGTGCCTCAACACCGCTGCCCCACTCATCCCGCTCTGGTTTCTGAAATGCAAAGCGCGGCATAAAAGCGATGAGACATTCTAATAACAGTTAAAAACGCTGCCCCACATTGTACGTTAGTGATCTATCTTTCAAAGACAGTCTGCAATTTAACGTTTTACTTGGTGTTCTGAGGGTCTGTTTATGTAATTTAGAGATAAGAGGTGCTCACACCCCCCATATCTTTTCTAGCTGATGGTGTGGTCGAAGCACTGGACATACGATAACCGAAGGGAGTCTCACGCCCAGAGCAACAGTCAATATGATCCAGTGTTTTGTCCACTGGATCAATTGTGTGTACAATGACCAAAACAGCATTCATACCCTGATGTCCTGCAAGAAGATCCTTCCACCCCGCTGATTCTGAAGTTTCATCAGCTTTTCAGCATGCTCACGCTCCTCCTGTGACTGATTCTTGAAGAACTTGGTAAAGTTGTTCAATGCCTGATCATCTCTGTCAAAGTAGTATGCCTATCAAGAAACATTAAGCATAAGTATTACAGGAAAACAAACATGGACAAACATGCCTAGCTGTACCACGTATCTTAATAAGATGTCTGACGTAGTATGCACTGTGTCAGTCACCCATTACAAGCAAAAAAAAATAAACTACACAGATGAACAACATTTTTAAATGCGCTGAATCAATAGCTCAATTAAGTGCTGACTTCACACAACAATATGATAAGGTTGTGTGTTACACATGCGTCACCTTGAATGAGATGACACGAGACAATTATAGCAATGTCAGCTGTGTCCTCATTCATTTTCTGTGAAGCCACCAAGGAATTCCCCTTTAACTAAGCACCTATACTGACAAACAGAATGTCCAGTTCCCAGAGGTCACTCTGTAATCACCCCCTACCCCCACCACACACCAGTCCCCCACCAAGCTCATGTGCCAGTTGTTTTTGATGGACACTAACCATGGAGAGGTAGACATATGAGGCGTACAGCTCCAGGTTGATCTGCCTGTTGATTGCAGCCTCACAGTCCTGATGGTAGTTCTGTCTCACCTGGGAACTCATGATTCTGCAAGAGAGAAAATTTACAATGAGGCAAAAACAAAACAAAAAAACAAATGCTATATTCCTGTTAAAAACGTGCCTACACAGCACATTGGTGTCATTACCCTGTAGATGGTTAACCTTAAGTGACCCACAATGAACTACCATTACCATAAACACATTTAACGGCAACATACCTTCAGCACATTGAGAATTGTATTGCTAAACCTCCTTTAGCCCAAGGTGACTCGTGTTTATCGATTGTAAACTGAACCCCACAGCTGGCGGAGACACCAAGATATGAAACTGAGCTAACTGCCGTTCTCACATGTGAGAGCTGGGTACATCAGATATGTTGTAATTCATAAAGTTGCTGACTGTCTCCGATCGGTAGCTCAAACACTGCATCAGATAAGGTAGATGGTTGGGTAACATTACCACCATATTTGTCCACCTTATAGACATCTTATCAGTTCCAATGTCTGGGTTAACATCGATGTATAACATAATGTACCTGTGCGACATCACGCTGAAAACACACACACACACACACGCACTGCTGGCTGCGAATAGCGAATAACGGGAAATAACGTCTACGATTCTCGAAACTGAAAAAGGCATCAACCTCACTTTGCGTCTATATTTGAAAAACAGAGAAGCTCTTACCGAATCTCGGTCGGATCTCCGGAGCAAGACGAAGAGGGGATGAATGCGCCTCAACTGCGTAGTTAGCAAACAAACACAAAGCTAACAAGCTTATAAGAGGTGTTGGATGTTTCTCGTCTTAAATAATTAAGTTACGCGATGTAATCAAATGTAAATTAGAGGAACGAATTGGTGAAGATCGTTCGGGAGAATTAAAGACAAGAGAAAGGTTGCCGTTCAAGCACTGTTGAAGCAGGTAACCTTCACTGTCCGCTAGAGAATCGGGCTTCTCAAAACAGGGCTGCGACGTGAAGTCTATGCTGCCAGGTGACGTCACTCAGCCATGGGCGGAGCTTCGTAAACTGGAAATTTTTAGAAAAAATGTACGACGGCACAAACAGCACGTGACTAGAGTTCATGCTAGTGACCAGGGATAGAATGCGCCGTGCAGGTGTTGATAGTTGAGGCAACTCAAACGCCACAACGTCTTCACTCGGAAAGTCTTCTGAAATGTCTGTCAGACAATGAAACGCAAAAAAAAAACCCGAATTCGTCGAATAACCTGACTGCACGTTTCTTCAAGGACACCAACCAATGCAACGATGGTGCTTGTTTTACGAGTAGGCGGGGAGCGGCATGTATGTACAGTATGTATGTACAAACACATGACTATGCAAACAAACTCTTTGGTTGCCGTGGCGCTTTCCTTATGATGACGTCGACATTCCATATCTGCCGCTATTTTCTTTCTTTGCGAAAAGATGCGGCAAACGCCTGAAAGGCAGGGAACTTCGAGCTCGCTCTGAGCTGAAATGTGGGACCTCTCATCATGACTTCAATCCAAATGGCACTCGCAAACGTTGAGTAAGAAATGAGGAATATTTTCTTGTCCTTATGGACTGCTCCTGCCCCAAGTACCATATACAATATGTCCTAATCTGCACCTTGCGCGTGTCCTCGAAGATGCTAAGTCACTGAGGAACCGAGGCGCTGCAATGAGGAAGTTTCGGATGACTTAGAATTGGTCACAACACAGTTTACGAAAGAATCCTACGTAGGGACAAGTCTTGACTCAGCCGTTTCCACGGTATACAGCAAGTCAAAGTTCCCGAGCTGTTGAAACTGATGAAGTCACCAGCACACCATTCATGACGCATTGAATTTAAGCAGAAGTTGATTATTAAATGTCCGGTCTTAACACATAAACGCATGCCCGACTGCAACGAGTCCTTATCGTTTATAGTACCACCTCATTTCTTGTGATCACCACGTGGCTTTGGCATAATCATAGATGGCATGCTAACATCTACATATTCCTCCCGAGGAGCGGACACACCCAATCGTTTTCACTCAGCGTCTAGAAAGAGTTGCACGCGTATAAAATATTGTGCGTGTGGGCCGGAAGCGTAGCGACAACATAATGCTTAAAACAATTTCATCAACGTTTGTGTGTACAATGATATTTGCTGTGAAGGCTGATTGAAAGCACCGTATGTAGAGCTCCAACAGTTCAACATAGAATGTGGATTGTACCCCTCTGAAAAGCAAGACCTAGAGAACAGGTGAGAAATCCATTCACACTCCTGACGAACACGACCACCTTTCACCTGCCTTTTCAAACCTTACTCTTGTGTGATGCTGAGAGATAATTCCAATTCCAAGTTGATACTGGCTCTGTGTTTATCGTTCATTGAGTAACGTGCAGTGTATGAGATCTCAGCTTTGCCACAATAATGCCATTTGAAGAATTTTACTTATTTAGAAACTTTATTCTTATCAGCAAGTTTAATCAAACAAGCCAAAGCCCATGTCGTCATCGGATTCCTCTGACTCTTCCTTCTTCTCTTCTTTCTTCTCCTCAGGTGCAGCTGTAAAATAAGGAGGCGTGTTTGTTTTCTGCTATCTTCTGCAATAATAACAGTTCAGCATATATCTGAGGTCATTCTAGTTGGCATGGAAGCATTACAAGTGCATGTCCTATACTCTGACGAAAACTGATACAAGATAGAGCCAAGATGCATCATCTGATAAAACTAAATCTGAATATCGTGACTGGTTCCTTCGGGAGGTTCTTTGTCTTGCGAGTCTCTGCAAGCAATTCTACCAGGTGTGGACACAGCAGGCTTTGTTTCTGTCAAGAAGAAGCTGTTCATGGCCCTGAAGTTGGCTGCTTCTGCTACAATTCATTTTGAAGGTGACGCCAAAGGCACTGTGTGTCAGCGATGCTCACTAACTATGTGCTAAGCTGTAATGCTTACCCTTAGCAGTGTCTGCAGCTCCTCCTGCGCTAGCAGCACCAGAGCTGGCAACAGCCACGGCACCACCTGATGGTACACTGGCTAGCTTGCCGTAACCTGGGGAGAGAATTGGGAAGACAGTCAGCACATGTGGCAGCTCGCACACACCACTCCACAAACAAAGGTACTGCTTCAGGGGGCGGTTACTGGAATGCTCCACCAGACGTTCACTTGTGTAATGTCCTGATCTGATACACTTTGCTGATATGTCACATTTACGAGCACAGACATTATTGCAAAATCATACTTCTTACGTATGCTCCTTTGAAGAAGTCAAACATTTAAAGTATAGTTCAGTGCCATGATCATGGCTCAAAGTTTGTGATATGTACAATTTTAACTCCATAACCAAAACTACTGTATATCTATACTTCAAGAATGTCAAAGTCAAAGCAAGGTCAATAGACTTAGTCACTGAACACACTGATTTACATTTATTCTACTATTATTTGCATCTCCAAAGTGAGCTCATTACTTTTGTGTTTGTTGTTAAACTGCCCTGTGTCCATTTTTTTTTTACAACACTTAGCACATACTGTATTATTGTGTGTGCTTCCCAAGCTACATTTTACTTGTGCTGAAAAAACACAGCTTAACGGCAATCAATGTTTCTTGAGCAAGAAAATGCAATTTACTCTGACAACAACGTATCTGTGAAAAGACTACCAGTTTGAGGATTGCGAATAACAATGCTATCGCTAGTGCAATTGTCTTCCCTTCTAGTGTGTCACTGTGGGGAAGTGTTACTGAGGCAAAGCCGTCCTTTCAAAGCACAAACGTGAGAGGATATTTGTGGTTCTATCTGCATGCCAAATGATACAGTGTGAGGTAGCATTGTCTGTTTCTGGACTCCCTGGATTCGGTTCTTCATCCCTAAAATTCCCTATTCAAGGCTTTAAATCTGCTTCTGTCCACAACATACAAGGCTGACTTGATGCAGTTTTGAGCAAGTAATATTAACTGGTGACATTTGGTAATCTATCTGCAAGAAATACATATTCAAACTCCTGAAGAACTCACAGAAGCTCTACTGGACGTTAAGTAACTCTTTCACACATACCTAAAAATAACAGACCTCCATACCCAAAATCACGTAAGCTGGAGCCAGGATGAGTTTACATAATGTACTGTACAAGCGCACAATGAAAACTCACCTTGGGCGATCACCTCATTGATGTTCTTGCCCTTCAGCTCAGAGACAACCTGTTAACATGAAGTACAAAAATAATTATTTTCCTCTGTGGAACTGGTGACATACTGATTTAGCAGAAGTGTGTTAAAAAAAAAAAGTAGTGAAACCCTCTTTACCTTTTGCAGGCGGGTGTCGTCAGCCTCAATGCCGACACTGTCCAGGATCTTCTTGATGTCACTGGCCTCTGGGCTTTCCTTCCCAGCCAGGGCAGCAAGCAGGTAAGCAGCAATATAGCGCATCCTAAGAAAAACAATCAGTTATATTAAGTAACATGCTGACCAAGTTGGAATCAGAAATTTGAGCCACAGAGCTTCGTGTGTTGAAGCACTGACAGCCCCTTAACAAACTTTTTACCTACAATGCCAATGCCAGAGAACAATTTGGGAAAAATCGATCTGAATAGCACATCAGCCATTCATTGTACCCCCACGCAATGGTTAAATACTTACACAACGGATCTGGGACGTATCTTATTTTAGGACAAGGAATTTTTCCATCGCCACAGTCATGTTAGTAACTCTTTCATATACAGTACATGTGCACGTACCCCACTCACAAGAACATATACAAACGTCTGGATTTACTTCTCATTTTCGGTTCTTGGTCGTAGTGACAAATTTCAAAGCAGCAACGAATAGTTTCCGATTAATTATTGACATTGTCACGACAGATATATTCAGCAGTGGTCCGACAGATGCGGCAAAAAGTGGGAGCACCTCAGGCATCCTTAGGTTCAAACATGTATAAAAGTCGTTATCAGATAACGTGCCATGGCCGCTCTTCAAGGCCAGGTTGTAGACAAGGGATTTCTCTATTTGTTACCTGAGATTACAAGAAAACATTTTTCATGCATGAGGGGCAGTAGCCATGTGGAGGGCTACTACGTTAGCCGGTTCGTTCTTTGAGTAAAACAAGAGCTCTGGTTCAAAATTATCATTATAATGGAACCGTCCCTGCCGTGGCCATTTATTCAGTGGTTTTCTGTGATTTCACATTTGTTTCTACAACGATTCATTTGTCGATTCTAATTTTTGTACACACTCACTTGGGCTAGAGGGGTGGACGCGTGCTCTCGGTAGGGTTAGCGCGGACAGAAAGGAAGTAGCGAAGTTAGCCGTAAGCAGAAAGAATGGCGTCTCTTCTTCGAATTCTTGCAACTAGACCAATATCACCACCTTGCGTCTGGGAGTTAAAGGGACATTTTTAAGATCAGTACAGTGCACTGCAAAAGCACGGAGGTATTGTGCGAATACAGAATAGCCTCGATTTATGATACCCGAGAGCAAAAAATCTCCTAAGTGTACAGTCGAATGAAAAGGTGCCAGCTGGATACCCGCTGGTCGGCACCCGCAGTTGGCAGTAAACTACATTGTGGAACTAAAATACACAAGGGGGGTTGGATATCACATCATGGCAGACACAGAATGTGACTTGTAACTATGCTGACATCACAGTCTGTGGAATAACACAGATTGTTTTTTCACAATTATTTGCTTACACATCCCTTTTGTGCAATGAAGACCTTGGATTATAGACACCACACAAAGTGTTAAGATCAGTTGTACTCACTCTCACATCATGTTGGAGTCATGTTACTCTCATAATGGGTGAGGGATCTCATGGGCCTTGTTATCAAAACCCCGGCTACTTGAAATAGTGTGCAATATCACATTTCTATACAGAGAGACCTATACATGCTTTTGTGACACAAGGTACAGCTCATGCCAAGACGGCCATGGGACGAACTCTCTGCACTCAATGACACCACGTGTGTGCAATTTCACAATGTCGGATCTTACTGCAGGCTAGTCAGATGGCTCCTTCAGTCAGTTGCAGTAAAATCATGAATAATCTAGTTTTTTTTCATGCATTCGCACATATGTTTTTCAGGTTGGGTCTTTCATGAAAAAACATTTCCCAAAAAAAGTGGTTATAGCCTACTTCATAAAAATATGGTTAACGTTAAATGGAACCAAAACTTTAACCATGATCGTAAAAATAAAAAGCTGTGCAAAATTTGCGGTGGAATAGCGGCATAGCTGACATAGTAATCATAAATAATTTCATAGTTAAAGAATTTTTTTGTAACTTGCAGGTGGTAACTATGGTTGACTAAAAAGTAAGTCCTGCAGAGTTTTTTTTTTTAAAGTCTGAGAATAAAATCAAAAATCCACATAGAAAACATACACCTCCCAAGTTCCTTGATGATTGTTCGGGACTTCACCGTGAATTGTTTCTGTCAGCTGTTGAACTGAAATTCGTATCTACAGTGGAGAACCTTTTATCAAAAGGCCCAATTTCATTGTCTGCTTTTATCCAAAGATTGTCAAAAAAGTATCCTCAAGCACCTTTCTGTTATGATTTGGCGCTGTACAAATAAAATTGAACTGAATTGTTGTATTTTTACATGCAGATTCAGGATGGCAGCTTTAAGGAATGAAGCCTGGTCAAGGTCCTAATAAAAACAAAGTTAAAGCATTGGCCTGGCTGTTGTTAGTCTCATGAATCGCTGTCAATCCTGGAAACAAACCCTCATGTTCTCCACGGTGAGCGTAGATCAGTCATAGTGCCATGGAGGGGCAGAACTTTGCGCACTTAAATTTCAATTTCAAGATTTAAAAAGCAAGCAAATGGTGATGTTGTTAACTTGGGACAGTCTGTTCAATGACAAAATATTCAGAGGTCTCACATTTGCGCCACCAAAGGCATGTATGCATGAGTTACTGCGTGATGAGCATAAAGCACCTGCTCCTCCTTTTGCTGCTCCTCCTGCTGCTGTCTTGGCACCTATCCCAGTTTGTCCTCCTTCCTCCTCAGCCCCCGCTGCTGCTGGCCGTGCTCCTGGGTGTGATTGATTTCAGTTGCCAGAAAAGTCCAAGTGCACCATCCTCATGCGAGAGTTTGCGATGGATCACATCCTCACACTCAGATAACACCAGCTGTGACCCGGTCTGGTTGTGGTGTGAACAATCAGCAGCCCCGATGGACTGCTGCCACGCACACCGAGGTTTCAGCCAGGTCTCATCTGCCACGCACCTCCTGTTAAAGAGCCTCTCACCGCCACCGCTATACCGTGTGTGAGTACATTCAGATGCACGAGGGAAAAACTTGTCAGCTGCAAAGCGAATGACACTTTTAAAGGAAACGGCAAGTGCAAAGCCACTGTCTCAATATGGTGGATGATATTGGTCCATTCACACAGTACACAATTCTAAACCTTACCGTAGACAATCAAAAGTTGTAATCAAATGTCGTAGAAGCAGAAGTGGCGACTCGCCTGCAACAATCGCTGAACAGCTGCCAGCTGGAGTGGTGGCATTGTTCAAAGTTTGAGACAGTAGGAGACTTGACCTTACTGGATGAGCCCTACCTGACTCCACAATAAAATTCCTGTGAGTTTATTTGTAACATAACGGTGAACACTGGCCGGAAGGGTGACCTGTCAATTTCCCATACTCTGTCAGACGTCTAGAGTTACCACTGCTTTGGCGTGACTCTATTTGCCTGTCTCGGCTCTTAATGATGGTCAAGGCAATAGGAGAAAGTACTCAGGTAAAGTTAGAAAAGTGCTATTGTGGGGAATTTATGAGGAATTGCAGCATTACCCAGATGGCAGGGCCAAGGTTATCACATTCATCATTGGGAAATACAAGGAAAATTATTGAGACTGAAACACAAAATGTGGGATGTCTCAACAATTAGCACATATTTGAACTGGTAAAATCAATGAATGATCACTCAATTCATATTAAATCAGCTGAGGTGTTTGCAGCCAGATGGTTTTGAAAGTCATTTATGACATGAATGAATGTACAATTAAGATAAACCGAACCAACAGAAACGGCAACTTTTATTTTTGTCTGCAGTACATTTATGTTCTACGCCACAACACTGTACATTGCACATTAATGTTATACGGTAAATAAGTAAAAGTAGGACAAAGTAAAACTGCATCCTCTACAGCTCATGATTCTGAGCAATCAAACCATTATCAAAATCTTTCACAAATGCTGCAAGTTTGCTGTTGGTGCTTCAAAGGAAAACATGTACATCCATAGTCTCAGAAGCACACATCCAGGCTACAATGCCCATCAACCAAACCGCCCTTCACCTATGCTTCTTTTTAGAGACTTGACTGATAAGGATGTGGTACAGTCAGAATAGAAGTACCAATCAATTATTTTAGCAAAATCACTTATAAAAACAGAGAAAATATTTAAAGAAACTGTTATAAAAAATACTGTATTAACCATACCATATTTGAACAGCAAATGGGTAGAAAGATTCTGCAACTCATCCAGGTGGTGGTGACTTTCAGCAGACAGCATAGCTCAAGCAGTAGAATTATGGTGAATTTCCTGATTTACTGTACCAATTTGGAGTAATGGAACACTTTTATGGATTAATTTAGGTGAAAATTTAACCCACAAACCTCATTGTACACCAAATTGCTTCTCTCTTTCTTAACTAGATGCATGGAGAAAATGCCTGCAGCAGAGGGAATGCTAACATTTCATGAACAGATGTCTCCAATGCATTCTGACAAACTTGGGGAAACAGGTTTCATAACACATTCACACATGACACGATGATACATTCTTGAACTCCCCACACCCAATATTTAAAAATGGGTTGACAATCCAGGCTTTCATGATCAATTCTAAAGTTTGAAGTCACATTCAATCCTGTCCTCAGCACTGCACACATTACAGTACACACATTACTTGAATGCGATACAGATTTCCCTCACACAAAAATTTAATTTTCACATCAGTTGTGGGTCACTCATGTGCTGTCAACACACCCAAATATACTGGTACGTCCGCTTGGAGTAAAGATAACTACCACATACTTTCTCTGAGCACTGCAATGAATTTCCCCCAAAATATTTCCCTATGAGTGAGGGCAATAGTGAAAGTTGCTATCAGACACAAAACTAACAAATCAGTAACAGTAACAACAAGAAACACACAACAAAATTCATACAGAGATATGGAAGTGAAACATGAGTATAAAAACCCCCAAAACAAACAAATTAAACTCTTGCGGTCTCTCACAATTTTCTACATACACTTCACCGAAACAAAACTAAACAAAAAAAAACACAACTGTCCATCTGATCTGTGACAACACAACAGGAAAACATCTACTGCAGCATTTCCACCTCTTCTTTCTTTAGGGTCAGATATTTGCATGGTCATTGGTCATATTCCTTTCAATTTTTTTCCTGACAAGAGTTTAGGGTTGAAATGATAGCTCGTTATTTCCTGTATTGTGTTTCCTTTCATTTATTCACTCAATCAAACTGTACAATCTCTACATCAGTGAAAAGAATCGATCCTGTTGCAGATCCTGAGACAACCTCTGCATCTCCATTAAGTGATGGTGATTCAGTATGCACTGTATAACTGAACTAGGCGAGGCTACATGCACACTATCTACAAACAAATGGGGGGAAAACACAATTGGAATAAAGGTTGGTTGTGATGTTAATTGAATCATGTGCACTTTTGCGCTCGTGAATTAGAGACAGGTGGTAAAGAATATTGTAGAAGTTACAAATGATGACATTTGTTTGAATGGTATGTTGCAAATAAGCATTGAGGTGACAATTTATTTCCATTGACCAAAAGGTGACATGTCCACACCAAAATCTACACTTAGCTTAACTCAACTTAAGAGATATGACTGACGTCTACGTACAGGGAGCTGGAACAGACAGTGGTGTTGACCACATTCAGATATGTGTTACAATCACAATTTTTTTTCATAACAATCGCAGTTTTTTTAATATAACTTTCATTAATTTGTAGATGAAATATGATGCGCACCTGCACATCCAAAAATGTCAATTTTGTTGGCTTTACTCTTTAGTGAACAGGACATTTACTGAAGTTCATTTTGAAAAAGTAATATTTCTGGAGGGGTCAGTAAATCAGTCTCCAAATCCAACACTGCATTCAATGCATAGTCTTCAATACTGCAATATCATATACTAATGTAACATTACTTACAAACAACTGGTAGGAATCTTCTTTAGTCTTTAGAAAAAGGCATTGATTGAAATAACTGGTTAAACTTTGGAAACTGAGGTGTAGATTTCCATTTCACAATGACAAATATTTTCAAACTGTTACCAGACATTGGTGATGTCGCTGAGTGAATATATTTATATAAAATCAACACATGCAATTTCTCTCAATAATGCATCTGCTCGAATTTGGAATTGCTGACTTAAACACTGTGATCTAGGTTACAATGAGGGGAGATCATTTGTGCTATCTTTGCCGAGTGCTTGATGAATAAAAGATGAGACAAGCGTGTTTTCGAGGTTATGCAGCAACCTGTGTCACTGCTCACCACTGAGCTTTGTGTTTAACTTTTCTTGTCTTACTAGTTATGGAGGTGATTGTTTGATAGTTTGGTTTAGGTAGACTGACAAAAGCCACCTGGTTCCACTGTTGCCATGGGTTTGTAGTGTATTTGTGGCTCACAAAAGTCTCACTAAACCAAACCTGTTCCTATACTGAATAAAAATGAATTTGAAGTGAGATCATTCAAAATTAAGTTTTATGCATTTTCAAGATGCTAGTGTGTTTTATTACACCACTGGACTACTTGAACCCCACAGTGCAGACTGAACTTTGTACAGTGTGAACAAGACAGCGAAATGAGGTCAAAGGTCAAACAGCTTAGCAGATCAGAACAGCAGGAAGCTTGAAACTCAACCCATTCTGAAGAGTCTTAATGTTTTTCCAGTATGTTGTTGAGATGTGTAGAGTACCAATATCACTGCATATCATTTTTTAGAAAAAATTGCATGACCTGATTTTTTTTTCACATGAGTTACAATTACCAGTCATTAAAAAAAAGCATGTAGCAGTTCCAATTTCAGTAAATACAGTTAAGAGTCATACAAAGAAGAGAGGGACACAGCACACTGAATTTGTTTTGCCCTGAGGCACCCGGTAGTGGCTGTGGTAAAGAATTAAAAACACAACCTTCTCCATTAAAGCACTTTTACAGTTGGTCTAAAAAGTACTGAAAGTTGCATTCAAATTGTCAATAAAAAAGTAATGCACATCGTGTAAGTGACCACCTATAGTGACAATCATGTTGAATTGTAGTGTCCAGTGCAATGTAGCTCTGGCAATGAATCTTAAAAAATGTCTCAGTGACGGGAAGGGAACACAAACTGTGACTAAAATCTAAACTAAAATTAGTACCACTTGTGTTTTCACGGACAAAAAGGGCAAAATCAGGACAGATGACAAAAGTCTACAGGAGGTGACAACGCGGCAGGTGTTCATCATCACACAGAAAATCCTACTGGGGATAGTTGTTCTGCTGGCGGCGCTTTGCTGACCTCATCTTCTCAAAGCGTGACTCCATCTCCTCTAGGACTTTAGGCGTATATCTTACAACCAACTTCACTGTGCCCTGAGCTGCCTTGAGGAGTTCCACAGCTTTCTCATGGTGCTCGCCTTCCACACTCTGGAGAGAGAGGTGAAAGGGGGGAGAAAGAAAATGCTGACTGACAGATTTACACATCACTCATTCCTAGTTTTGTTTTCTTTGTTATATTGCGGATTTGTTTCGTAGTAGGACATTATTAACCAAAAACATGTTCAACAAATGAATGAATTACCTGGATTTCAGCCATTTTGAGAATTGTATGTGCCTGCTTTTTAACAATTTTTTAGGACATAATGCCTCACATGTCCTAATAAAAGAACTTCAACCTGCAATTAGGTCACCAAGTGGAGTGCCACATCTGGTTCACTCTGATGGGTGTGACCAAAATGTAGACCACAGCTCATACTGTATACAGATGGAAGGTTTTCATACCCACCCCAAAATATCTCATACTTTAATATAAGAAAGGGAAGTTTGAGATTTTTTGATAGTCAATGTTAATGGCGCTCGACATTTTTATCAGCTGCTGCTGAGCCAGCGCCACAAAAATATGGCGGGAAATGTCACCTTACTTATAATTGGACATAATATCAGACATATGTTGCAGACCTAAAAGCTCTTCTAAGTGAGTGAGTGAATGAATGAATGAATGAATGAATGAATGAATGAATGAACGAACGGGGTATCTGTCTATGGGTCATCTTTGAGCATTTGCACAACCAGTGATCTGTTAAGATGAAAGCTGTGAAGGTTCCCCATTGCTCCTCAGAGGAAAACGACAGGGATTAAGAGATGAGGGCACTGTCCAACAGGCTTATCATGACTAAGACAATCTTAATGTATGGTCTTTACAGAGGAGCAACAATCATGTTAGCATTAAGGACAAGTTTGAGAAATGGCACCAAGATTGCATACATCGACACCCAGAGTAACTAGTGGATGAATTGAACGCACCACCCCATTGACGGAGAGAAGCTGGTCTCCTCTCTTCAAGCCACCCTGTCTGTCGGCAATGCCTCCTGGGATGATCCGCGAGATGTAAATTGGTGAGTTCTGCTCTTTTCCACCCATAATATTGAAGCCAAGGCCCTCTTCTGTCTTTGGCAGTTCCACCACTCTGGGATGCGAGTGCCCCTCACTTGCAGCAAAGGCAGCCACAGTGGCCTAAACACAAGCAAAGAGGTATGACTCTTAACAGTATGAACACTCATTTTGTGAGCATTGACCAGTCAGATGTTTTCCATTTACCTTGGCTGTGGCATTGGCTCTGACCTCAGGACTGCTATTGATGTCCACTGTTTCGTACACATGCTCGTACACCTGAATAAAGAAATCAAGCAATGACAAAAGTAAGTATTTCGTTGACTATTTCGATCATTTCATCAAGGAAACTGCATGAAATGTGTTTTAACAAATGTCATACTTCTCTGACAGCGTTGCAGAATTCGCTTTGTAGGACCCTCTGAAGTGCTTGCAGCTTCTGGGGTGGCACTTCCCCTGTTCGTTGGAGCTTGTCGAGCAGTTCGATGGCCCGGTTTATATCTGTCAGTAAGACCATACGCACATTAAGATGAGGTGATGGCCACATAATTAGTTGACATTAAGTCAGAGCAAATATTTCAATGTAAAACGTACTACCCATCATGTTGAAAACCATCTATAAATAGAAGTTGACAAGCAAATAATTCAATCTGGGAATTATGCAGTTCTCTGAGATAACATGTAACTGTAACTAATTCTCAATTTCATCTTTAGATATCTAATAACGCACCGGGAGGCGCAGGCAGCTGTAAAATCTGCAGATTTACATTGTGGATCCATGCAACGAAGTGATCCTCATATTCAATAAAGTGTACACAAATTGAGTAACTGTTGTATTATTCCAAAATATATGGCTCACTTGAGAGAGTCCAAGTGTGTTGCGTTGCGATCACACACGCGTTTAACTTTGTTTATTCTGTTGAAACAACAGTAATTACCGAGACTACCCACAGTGTACCAGCAAAATATCATCAGGAGGATCTGAGGTCATAAACATTGTTCTAACGAAGTTCTCGAATTAGCAAGATCGCATTTGATCACCCGCTTCACGTTCTCATCCACAACAGTGTAATGCAGACAATTCTAAATACTTCCAGTAAATAACCGAGATACACTGAAGGTCCACGGTATGCTAACAGCTGACGCTATATTAACATACGGACGTCGGTTAGCACCTTATGCTACCTCACTTTAATTAAAAATTCTTACCTTGCGGATAATGATATGTGAGGGAGACACGTTTGATTAACTTTGGTTGTCAGAAATTCAAATCCAATCAAATTCAAGACTTGTGCCATTCATTGCTTTAGCATGCCTAGCTAGCATTCTCCTCTCGTATAACAAATCAAACATTTCAGGCTAACTTTAGCTAGCCTTTAAACTTTACCTCTTTCCAGGCGGACAGGCTCCCCGAGAGATGCCATTTTTCGATTGAATTCAGTATATGACCCGAATGAGACGAATGATGAATGTTAGACAACGAAAACAAGTTTGGTAATCCTCTCGACAAACGCTAAACCGAGACGATAAATCAGATTAGCCAGGTTAGCCGGCTAGGCTAGCGGCCAGTGACGTGGTGCGTTCGGGGATCCTTGGTGAACTGGAACAGCCAATGTTTTGGTACAAGTATGAGACAGCCTTGCTCACGCTGCCTCTGATTATGGATTATATTGATATTGGAATAACGGAGTCATTGTGTAAATTCTTTTTGTATAATTCACTGTGTCCTCATACGAGACCACAATTGGGAATGTGTGAGTTTTGAAATTTTCCTCTAGACTCAATCAGTGAGGTCAACGTCCTCTTAATATAAATTCATTTTGTGATAATGTAGTAAGTTGGCGCTAAGTAAAAAGAAATGCACGCGGCGAGCCGATATACCCGACATGACGAGTCAATTTGAGTGAATTCTCCACAACATGCATAATTACACGATATCCGTAGATGCACAACCCGGACGCAACGAGCGTCTGTGTGACGTCACTACGCATGGCATTGCCCTCTATTGGTTGGTTGGCCAACTTGTTTTGAGACTCTGCCCTTTTGTATTGTACAAGTTATTATACTGAAATAACGCCTCTGAAATACTTGTAATATGTTGGCATCTGTGCAATGATCCGTTTCATCCTCTTGCCTTTCTTCTTCCACGTGGTCTGAAATTCAAGAGGTTTCTTTCCAGTCTTTGTGGTGTTCCCAATGTTTTAGCATTCCTGGCATGATTTCATTTTACAAGCTCAAATCATTTTGTAATGTATTGCAATCAGTATTTGCCGGTCATTTCCTGTTCTCTAGAGAAGATTTGAGAGTTTTCAATCACAGTATGCTCAAAATGGATTTGGGGGGTTGGTTTTCATGGCTAAATTTGCAAGCAAGAGTCATGACTAACCTGAATCCACTTTCTATTTTAAGAAAGATCCTGCAAAGAGCAGATAATGTTTATTTTACAGACTGTAGGTTAAAGTATATGATGTTTATGTATTTTCATTCTTATGTTACCTAATTGTTAATCCTTGTTTGTCCAATGTGTGTCTCTGTGTGTCTATGGACTGGCTTCAAGTATCGTGTGTTTTCAGCTTTTGCCCAAGGAATAATTTACTGCTATATTCTAATCATCGCATAGACTTAAATCTGTTTTTCTCCCCAAGTGGCAAATGTATGATTTCTCTTCTTGCACTCACACTTACCTTTGAGATGTCAAAGACGTGACTGAGTTTCCATTACAAAGAGGGGTTGTGTTTATCATGTTACGATATTCAGTGTTGGATGAATGATGTCATGTCAGTGGTCAGTTTCTCTGGAGGTGCTTCACATTGTTGAGTTATTGGAGTGGAGTGATTGTCTGCAAAATCATATTGAGGATGTTTGCCTGTTTCTGCCTGTACTCAGTTTAAAATTTGCAGCTATCTTAAGACCAGATTCAGACTGCCCCCAAAATGTGCACATCTGTAAGTGTAAATATTCCACAGGTAAATTCGTGAGCACCACTCTATGAACCCTGGAGTGTGTATATTTGTATTCCACAAGTGGGAATGAGTGCTGTGACTTGGGAAGCATTTTTTCCACCCTCTCCGTCTTCAAAGTAACACTGAATAAGGGAGTATTCCGACGCAAGCAGCTGCAAATCTCCTCACCCGTTAAGCTGTAACTATCACTGTTACACAGACTCTTCAACTGTTCCAAATATGTCGTCAACTTACCGTCTGGAAGCCTCGCGTCATTTGTTATTGTGAATCCCCCTGCTGGTAATTTAAAAGTTAAAACTTTGGCCATGCAGGTGTGTCCATGTGCGGCTAACTCACTGCCTGCCTGCTCGTAGCACATTTATACTGCCTTATGATGAACTACTGAAACTTTATTGACATTGCTTTTGGTTTTCAGTTGCCTATAGTCATTTTTATTTCTTCAAATATTTCAGTTTAATATTGCAAACAACTTCACAACATACAAAATGAATAATATTAACCCAGAAACATGTCAATGAATTAATTTTATATATATTTATATAATTTTTATATATATATATATCTTGTCCTCTGGTGGGGATAAAAAAATAAACAGCAAAGCTTTGACAACAGCACCTTGACATAGTATGTAATTTCAACATTACCTTGAGAAGTTTAGAACAGTAAACAGATAAATTACCCGAGAGGAAAATTGTTTTCTGCTGAATAATGTAAACGGAATGTTTTTTGGTCGGCATCATATCCTTTTTTTTCTGTGGAGAATTTCTCAATTCACAATTGAAGCAGCATGCAAGCTTTTAACGATGGAACCGTCCCCTCTCCTTCCTCGCCTCTTTGTTCCCTCATTTTCTAGTTCTTGGCAACGTATACAAATCACAATGTCTTGAGGAATGTGATATAGTAATTTAAACTGGGCGCAAATGACTGATCAGATTTTTTTTAATTGTTTACAAGGTCATGAATATGTTCAATAAATAGACTGTAGTATCACTTTTACTGTATAAACTTCATCTTTTTTTACATGCAGTCCATAAAATTTTCATTTGACGGAATAATTTACCCTGTTATGCATATATACAAATAGATATCTTCTCTTTATTCTCTTTTTTAAACTCTTCAATAAAATCTATACATTTTGTACACTATCTCCCTCTTTTTATGGTCAATGTGCATACACATGAAGTGTCTATCCTTATAAACCGCCAGCCAATCTTCTTTTTGCTATCCATGGTAAGCGCTCGCACGAAGGACTGGGTTGTCCTGCATTGGGAATTATAATGGCGCTTGTCTATTCCTCTGCAGCCATCCTTTGTGTACCCCATGGGGTTGCATTTGGTCTCGTAAAAGTATTGCCTCAGTGGGCCATTGGGGAAAGGGACCTTTTCCATGACGGTAACTGTCTGCCCAGACATGTCTATTGCCGTCTTTTTATCCACCGCAGTCACCCACTGGCTAATACTGTCACACACACTGAGCTCTCCACGCCGCGAGGGATCGGAGTGTCGCCGCACCCTCATGGACATGTTAGCGGCATCCAGATAGTTTTTGTATTCCTCCAGGAGAAAGAGCAACGGCGGCTCCAAAGGCACTTGGTTGCTGATCATCACTCGTGAGTCATACAGGTCAACATCCTTGCTCTCTGCGGCGACCACAGCAGCGGGGCCCCCACCTCCCTGGCTCTTATCAGCTCCCTGTCCTAGTTGCGCCGCTTCTCCTTCCACCTCCAGCAGCTCCTCAATCACCTGCTCAAACGTGTCTGTAAGTGAGGGCAATTCCCCGCGCTGGCCGGGCCCGCCACCGCTCTGTGGAGTCCCGTGGCCTCGTGGGGCCGTTGCAGCAGCGCCCAAGTAGCCTTCCGTCCGATGGCCCCGCATGCCCGGGGCGTCTCTCAGGGGCGCAGCTCTCATGCAACTGAAGTATGAAATAACCATAGTAAGGAACAGGATGGTCATCACTCTTCTAACCTGGTGGAACTGCAGGGAGAGAGAGACAGAGAGAGTGGGGGGTGGGGGGTGGAGAAGGGGAGGAGAAAGAAGAGGAGAAAGACGAGGAGTTAGTTAGGCTGCATTTTCATCGAGTTGAATCAATAACGTTGGCCTCTCCTGCTATTTACGTTCGCAGCTCATTAGTTTTGAGCACAACAGTGCCAGCAGTTGGTGACTCCGCATCAACGAGTTTCTCATCTTGGAGTGTCGCCACATGTTATTCCTCTGCACAAACTAATTCTCGCTTTTTAAGAATGCTTATTTTTTTATTCCTACCACTGATTGGGGCGGCAGTGGCTATGGAGACTTTGTCTTGAGACGAGGAGGGAGATGGCCGGTTCAAGTCACATAACGACGGAAAAGGCTGAGGGCAATTCTGCTGCTGAGGGCCATTGAGCGAGGCACCTAACCTCCAACCAACTCGGGGACACAACCCCGCACTCTGTAATCCCTCCCCCTGTTGCATGACGTGGGTACTGCGGTAATGACTGAACCTGTCCTTGTCTGCATGTGTACATGTCAACTGTGCTAACAGCACACACGCATGTATTATATAGTATAAAGTACACAGAATGTCAGTTGTACCAGTTCTCCTTCAGAAGATTAATGAACTGTGACCTTACTTTACCCTCTTTGACACCCAAACCCGCCCCCTGAGTAACTCCTTTGTACACAGAGGGCGCCATTGAGTCTCATATAGGGGAAGTCTCATCACAGCATCAGATGTTGAAGTATGTTTAGGATTCAAACACTAATCGTGTTCAGTGGTGTGTCACTATTACGGCGTCAGTCGTTAGCAGACACAGAGCAATTGGAAAAGTTGCTAGTGTGCTGGCAGGGCAGTTTCATAGTTTTGTTTTCGCCAGAATTTGGCTCTATTTATTTGTTTATCCGTGTCATCCTTTCTCTCACTGTGTTTGTTAAGGACCACACAGTTTGTGAAGCACATTCCCAGCTCCACTGACCAGAACTACTGTATGTTTGTGAGCTGACAAGCTGAATGAGGGTTGTTTTTTTTCTTTTTGTTTGTTTTCACTCCCTCTCTGACAATATGTCCCGTGCCGCGGAGCAGGTCCGATCTGAAAGCTAATATTCATGAATGGCAGCCAGAGTTTGCTGAGAGACTCCTGTTGGATTGTAGGTTTGTTTGGTTATTTGGCAGGTGCGCGGGATGATGGAGGGATGTGTCATCCCAAAGAGCAGCGAGCCGCCTTAGACAAACAGAGCCGATGGAGGCGAGGAATCACTGCAACCAACTCGGGGGGAGCCAAATGCATCCTCAGAGATTCTAAACCGGGGGTTCGCGGACCCCTAATGGTCCGCGGGTATAATTGCAAGGGGCCAAAAGGGGTCCTGTATGCCCAGAATCTGCATGAATATAATTCATTCATTCTGGAAGTTGCTATAGAAAGCTGATATTTGCCTCAAAGAATGAATAAATGCCAAGATGCAATTAAAATTCAGTCTCTGCAGTTTCAAGCAAATTGCAACCCACCCGACTCAGATTCGAGGGGTCCTCAAGGTTGACCTAAAATTTGCAGGGGAGGTCTCGGACCCTAAAAAAGGTTGAGAACAACTGCCTTACCTGAGGAGAAGCTCACCGCCAATCAATGAATGAGCGGACATCCGACCTCAGCCCGAGACATAAAAGCAACCGCGCGGATTCTCGATCTTGCTTTCCGCAAGGGGCCAAATATAAAAATAGCGCGGCGCACTCCGCCATGTCCCAACCAGGAGAACACAACACATCCAGCGGAGGTGGACACGCAGACGGGAGCAGACCCCACCTTAAAAGCATTTGTTTCATTCTTAATTGGTATCTGGGGCCGTGACTGCAATTAACCAACAAGCGCCACGACTGCCATAGAGATACGCGCTCTATAAATAGATGTGCTCCGAGTCTCACAGTCTCAATTCAGAATATCACATCCTTCTTTTTAATGAGCCACTCAGTCCCCGAGCTCAGTGACGTACCTCTCCAGTGTGTGAGTGTGTGTGCTCTAGGTGGAGGGGAGGAAGGAGTGGTGGGTGGTGGATGGGTGGG